>NDXB01014179.1:28451-65182 GCA_002631895.1 Agapornis roseicollis
GGGGGGGTTTGATTGGATGGGGGAGGGGGGCAGGAGTTATTGTGGGCAGTTTGGGGAGGGGGATTCTTCCCATGAGAAGCCAGCAGCTCTCATGTGGCTGTGCTGTCTCTTGGCAGCCAGCTCCATCTCTGCAAGCAGCAGGCATTCCCCCGGCCACGCCAGGCGTGTGGAGACACAGCACTGCATTCAGTCCCCTTTTCAGCCACAGACAATGGCTTCGGATAATGCGCGTTTGAGAAAATTGGGGGAATCGTGTGATGTTTTTGTTGTTGCTGCTGTTTTTTTGAATGCTCATGGGAGCAGCAGAGCAGCTAATGGCGCGGTGCGGAGCCAGCCGCAGGGGAAACGGTCCTGCCTGCGCTTCCCTGCAGCTGCACGCTCCTGGTGATGGATCCAGCCCTGCATCCCGCTCCTGCAGGTGCTGCACCACAACTGGGACCCCTGATGGGAGCAGGACCCCTTCCCACACCAGGGGATGTCCGCATCCTTCTGCTCCTCAGCATCCCTTCCACAGATCTCAGTTTTGCTTCTCCAACCATGTGCTACCACATGAGGGAGGGGAAAGCCGCAGGTACCCATCTGGCTGGGCACCAGAGATGGGTCAGTGTGGGCTGGGCAGTGCTGGCATCCCATCACCACAGACTGCCTCTCATCCACAGCCAGAACTGTATCTCTGACGCCAGGGAAAGGCACTCAGTGCTTGAGGTCTCCTGGCTCTTATGGGAGACAAGGAAGCAGGGAGAGGGGCAGATCCTACTCCTTTAAATGATGTTGGGACAGCTCACCTGAGGATCAAGGCCAGCATTGGGCTGTCTTTCCTGACAGTGGTGTGCTCCCCAGAGCTGCACATGTGCTGGTGTGGAGAGGTAAGAATCCCAGCCTGGTTTGGGTTGGAAGGGACCTCAAAGCTCATCCAGCTCCAACCCCTGCCACAGGCAGGGACACCTTCCACTAGAGCAGCTTGCTCCAAGCCCCTGTGTCCAACCTGGCCTTGAACATTGCCAGGGATGAGGCAGCCACAGCTTTTCCTGTTATAAAAGAAGCTCCTGTTCTCTTTCAGCCCCGTGTGCCATCTCTCTTCGCACTGCAGTGGATGCTAACATGCAGCGCTGGGAGCAGGCAGGGGGTGTGGGAAATGCAGACAGATTGCATTAGATAGATGGTGCATCAAATCCTAACCTGGTAAGAGACGGGACAATTGATGTGTTGCCAAAAGGACAAGAGAGATCTTTTTTTAAGCAGGCTAAATAGTCTGGACAGGAAGAAGCGATGAGCAGCACAGAAACAATAGCGTGTTCATCACTTTGTTTTTCTGGTTGTGGCCATGCACATTGCCATCTGTCTGTGCTGTGCTTTCATCCCAACGGTGCTGGGATTGCTTCCTGATAGCAGGCTTGCAGCCCTGCCAAGTGGCCTGGAGCCATGGCTGGCATTGCTCTGGGATGCCAAGGGCAGATTTGGCATGACCTTGCCCTGGGTCTTCCCATCTTCTGGCTGTCAGTGAGTGCTTCAAGGAGTCCTGGGGCTGGCAGCACAGACTGGGCGACAGTGCCAGCAGCCATGGCTGAACCTGCCTTAATCCTGGTTTTAGACTGGCTGAACTTGTGTCCACTTATCTCAGGTATTGTGGAGCTCTGTTACATGGCATGAAAAAGCCAGCCCTTGAGTTTGCTTGTAAACCTCTGCAGAACAGGCAGAGAGATGACACTTCAGCCATGGAGGGCTGCATCTCCTCTGCATCCTGGTGGCATCTCCCAGGTAGTGCCTAGAGCCACATCACCAGGAGTTTATCCCGCACAGATCTGCCATCTAAGGAAGTGAGGTGCTGGGACAGGGACGGGATGGTGAGATGCTGGAAGAAGATGCCATGATTTACTGGGGGGAGGGGGAGGGGGGGGTATCAACATGAGTATAGAATCATAGAATCAACTAGGTAGGAAAAGATCTTTAAGATCAAGTCCCATCTTTACCCTAGCACTGCCAAGGCCACCACTAACTCATGTCACTGAGGGACTCATCTACACAGTGTGTGAACACTTTCAGGGATAGGGACTCCAGCACTGCCCTGGACAGCCTGTTCCAATGCCTGAGCACCCTTTGGGGAAGACATCATTCCTAACATCCAACCTAAACCTTCCTTGGTGCAGCTTGAGGCCAATACCTCTTGCCCTACATCCCCCTGCCCCAGCTGCTGATGCAGTGGCCAGGATGGGCACCGGTAGCAGTGCCCCTCTGCAAGGCTGGCTGGGGGTGTCTGTGGATGTCCCGGCACACATCAGAGATGTGTGGGGTGAGTGGGGGGTGCCGGGATGCATTATACAGCCTGCCCTCTGCCCTGCAGCCCTGACATGTGATGCCGGAGGAGCGCGGTGGCGATGATATGGAATGTGGGCAGCTGCCTTCGGACACGCTCCGACAGGTGATGGTCCAGCGCCACCCCTGCTACGGATTTGGCTTCGTGGCCGGCAGCGAGAGGCCGGTGGTGGTGCGCTCGGTGGCAGCAGGTAGGGGGTGCAGTGGGGGGGGGGTCTGTGCGTAAGGCGGCACCTTCCCTTGGTGGGACCCCTCCATGGGGTTCCTGTCCCCTTCGGTGGGCCACAGGCTTTGGGGGTGCTTGGGACCCTCCTGCTTCAACCCAGCCCTGCAGCCTGGGTTGCCTGGGCTGCCCCTGACCCTCTCTCCTGGCAGGTGGCCCCTCTGAGGATAAACTCCTGCCAGGAGACCAGATCTTGGCCATCAATGATGAGGACGTGAGTGAAGCCCCCCGAGAGAGATTCATTGAGCTTGTCAGGTGAGGACGATGTTCATCCCCCATTGTCTCTGTGGAGGGGAGGGGGCTCGTGCTGGGCTGGTCAATGCACACCCCCAGGCTGCTCTGTCACTGGTGGTCACTGCTGGGGTGGGGAAGCATCAGTCTGAGCAGGGTGAATGCCTTGGGGCAAGTGCTGTACCTGTTCCCAGATGACCAAGGGATGGACAGCACTGGGAGAGCACCCACAGCCATGTTACCAAGCACCCAAAGGAGCCCACAAAGATCACGGTCACCAGCAGGCTGTGAAGGGTGGGATGTTCTCTCTTGATAGCCAAATGCATGTGTTGAGGTCCACCACCATGAGGTCCCATCCACCTTCATCTCTCTCTTCTGTCATAGGAAGGCCAAGGACTTCATCATCCTCACGGTCCTGCACACCCACCAGGTGAGACTGGAGGGGCCATGACCAGCCCCAAGGGAGCCAAGACAGGGGATAAGAGCCATTTGGGAGACCGAGGTGGGATCTCTGGAAGCCCTGGGGCAGCTCGGCTGAGGTGTTGGGCTGGTGTTTGACCTCACCAAAGCTCTTTAAAGCTGTTGGGTCTGAGCACTGCTATGGCCCTGCAGGGTCAGTGTGGCCATGCAGCCATCTCCCTGCCCTTGTCACTGCAAGGAATTAGGAAGGAAGGGAGGAAAAATGTCCCCAAACCCATGCAGTTTGCTGAGGGCACTCATGTCTGAAGTGACCCACCATGCCAGGGGCAATAGAGCAGGATGCGCCATTCCTGGCTGGCTCAGCCACGAGCAGTGCAGCAGGCGGTGGCGCTGGGGCCCTGGGGCTCAGCACCAGTGGCACTGGAGCAGATTGAACTGTCAGGGAGCAGCAGTGGTTGGCAAGGCATCATTTCTGCTCTACTGAGCCCTTTGATGTTGGGGAAGAAGATAAGTGGGAGCGCTCCGCTCCTTTCTGGGAGGGAGATGCCAGCACCTAGTGCTGCTCCATCAGTGCTGGGCTCTATAAGAGCTTTGTTTTCCTTCTGACCCTGCTCAGCTGACACCAGTGCTCATCTCTCCCATCCAAACCATTGCCTCTGAGCAAGCCCTGGCTCCTGCGTGCTGGAGATCAGCCTGCACAAGGAGTGCCAGGCACTGGAGGTGCAGCCTCCCCATCACACTGAGGGTGCTGGCGTAACCTCAGGGGCTGCTGCTCATCATCCTGGCGCTGCCTGCAGCGCTGTACAACCACAGTGGAGGGGATTTGCTTCCCAACTCCATTTCATGCTTTGCTGCCCGCTCCCCATCCTCGTGCTGGCTTTCTCTGGGCCCCGTCTCTGGCTTCCCCCACACCACTGAGGGCAGGCAGGTGATTTACCCGGTGCTCTCTTTCCAGTCTCCCAAATCTGCTTTCATCAGCGCAGCCAAGAAGGCGAAGCTCAGATCCAACCCGGCCAAGGTCCGGTTTTCAGAGCAGGTGACAGTCGGCGACACAGACCCAGTAAGTCCTGCCCTGCCTTCCTCTGGGATTCACCCCCTTGAGACAGCCTGGGGGGGCACAGGGCTCCTCTGCCCTGATTTGGGCTCCATAGTGGGAGCAGCCCAGGGATGACCCTGGGCACACTCACGGTGTTGGGGGGTCATCCTCTGGATGCTGTCCTTGGAAACCTTGTCCCATCCAAATCCCCCTGGGCACCCAATGGTGGCATCCAGTGCCTGCCATAAGGAAAGTCTGTGGCTTCCACCCCAATGCAAAAGGCTTTTCAGGAGCACCCATGCATGGGGCAGGGTGGCCAGGGTGTTGCATGGCAATGGAAGCTGTTAAACTGCAGTAGCATTGCAGCCCAGCGCCATTATCTCTTAATTGCAGGAAGGTTTTGTTAAGCAGCACACAAAAGAAGAGAACAAAACCAGAAAATGCAACCCTGTAAAGTGCTTGTAGCAAATTCTATGTTCAAGCAATCAATTACGTGATTGTCTGATCGAAACGCTTCAGCCTTCACCCACCCTCCTGCACAGGGCATGGGCAGGGTTCAGGTGGGCTCAGCTTGGGTTATGGGTCAGGAAAAGGGTTTGGTTCTGAATCACCTCAGCCACTGCCTCTCTTCTGGGACACCACGTGGGGAGTGGGACAGGATCTGGGATGTGCCAGACAGAATGGGATGCCTCTGTTCCTGCTGCAGCTGCAGGGAGCTGGGGATGTGAATGTGTCAATCTCTGAACTGTTGCTTCCCGATGGATTCCCAGAGGATGCTGAAACTGCTCCATCACTGACGCTCATTCTCTCTCCCCTCCCTCCCTCTGTCTCTCTGTGCCCCCAATCCTTCTTGCTTCCCCTCCTGCTGGCCCCATGTGCCAGGACATGTTGAAGAAAGAAGCTCTCCTCCTCATTCCTAATGTGCTGAAGGTTTTCCTGGAGAACGGGCAGATCAAATCCTTCACGTTTGATGGTCGAACCACCGTGAAGGTGGGCCCCTCCGCTCCCCGCATGGCTCCGTGATGCTCCTCTCCTCTCCTCTCCTCCCGCCTGCCTCATCCATTTTAACTTGTCTCCTGCTTCCTCGCACAAGCACCGCAGCAGCGCTTGGCTGGCTGTGAACTGCCACTGCATGATAGATGGCCCCTGCACCTCCCCAGGCTCACGCTTTGCAGCTGGCAGGGATGAGGTTTTGCTGTCTCCCACTCCTAACTTTCCCCCTTGCTGTGAACCTGGCCTCCAGGCAGGATGGATGCTCCTGCGAGCATCCTCACCAGGGGCCAGCTCCCTGCAGCCTCCAAACACTGCAGTGTTACTGGAGGTCTGGCTTCTGGGCACCTCTTGCTGTGACATCCCTACATCTGGCAGTGGCTGGGTACCACTCTGCAGCCCCTCTCTGCACTCCAGCACCTCATCCTGCACTGGCCCTAGGTGCCAGGGAGGAAGGAGCTGTCAGTGGGGTGCCAGCTCTCACCCTGTGCCTTGCACCCAAGCCTGTCCCTGGCGTTTGCAGGACGTGATGGTGACATTGCAGGACCGCCTGTCCCTGAGGCACATCGAGCACTTTGCCCTGGTCCTGGAGTATTCCAGCCCGGAGCAGAGCCACCGGTTCCTGCTGCTCCAGGACAAGCAGCCGCTGGCCCACGTAAGTGCGGGAAGGTCACTGGAATGGTGATGGGCACAGGGAGGCTCTTCTGCCACCAGAGTGGGGCTTGGATGGGGTTGTGCTGTGGGGTGGCAAAGCCTCTCCTTGCCTCTGGCATGGTTCTGCCTGCTCAGGGTGCAGAGGGTGGCCAAAGAGAGAGATGACCAGGGTTGAACCCATCCCACCCTGACAGCACAGTGTGATGCTCTATGCTATAGCTGTGCAGCTGCAGACAACATTCAGGAACATCTTTGGCCTGCCCAGGACAGCCAGGAAGCTGGTGCTGCACGGGAGCAGGGATAAAATGGGGATCATGCTGGAAGTGTTGGTGGCATAATGCTTGGTGGCATAAACCACTGCAGCCCCAAGCAAAGCTGTCTCACCAAGTAAAGCTGGTGTGTTCCCAGGATAACAGGATCTGAATGTACAAGGCTCCTGGGTTCACTGCTCCCCTTTGCCGCAGGTTGTACAGAGGACACACTACCATGGCATGAGATGCCTTTTCCGTGTGAGCTTCTTCCCCAAGGACCCGATGGAGCTGCTACGCCGGGATCCTGCAGCATTCGAGTACCTGTACATCCAGGTAGGGGACTCACCCCTAGAACTGGGACCTGATGGTGCTCATGGCCCATGAGTCTGCCTTGTGGAGCATCCCTCAGGTGATGGGTGCTCTGTCCCCATGACTGAGGCCTCCTCTCCTCCCTCCTGCAGAGCCGCAATGATGTGATCAGAGAGCGCTTTGGCACAGACCCCAAACCAGAGATGCTGCTGGGGCTGGCTGCACTCCACATCTACATCACTGTCTCAGCCACCCGCCCCAGCCAGAAGGTCTCCCTCAAGAACGTGGAGTGAGTCCTGCTCCCTGTCCCCATGCTGCCGCACAGCCTCCTCTGGGTCCCCTCTCTGTGCTCCAGCTCAGTCCCTGTTAACTGGGGTGCTCCCAGCAGCGTTTTGGGGTGCTGAGTGATGCCCTGGGGGCCCCTCTGGACCTGGCCAGTGGCTCCCAGGCTTGGCAGCAGTGACTTCAGTCCCTGGTCCCACTATGGGGCTGTGTAAGACCCTCACACAGTGACACCCATCTTCACACAGAAGCCTCACCAGGACTGGTGAGGATATTTGCTATGAGCCCAGGATCATTTCCATGGGAACCCAGGCTGATTTTCTGCCTGGCATCCAAGGCAAGGAGAAAGCATGCTGCCTGCAGAATCACAGCCTGTCACCAAGCCATGCAGCCGTGGATCAGCTCTCCTGTGCTTCCCAGTGGTCTTTAATCCCTATGGAGTCTCTCTGAGCAGGCTGCCAGGGGAGGAAGAGGGGAGATGGCCCCCAAAAGAGGTTTGGGGAATCACCCTGCATCCCTTACCATGATGGTGAGTGGGAACCGGGCTTTGCTGCAGAGCCTGGCACTGCTGCGTTCCCCGGCCAGGTGCTGGTGGCTTTGACACCAACTGAGGGTCCCATCCCCTTGGGACCCAGGCTGGGGACTGCCAGTGCTCCGCTGTGATACCCAGGTAGTCCTGGTGCAGCTCCAGCTCCCTCTGAAGGCAAGAGGATGCTCTCGGGCAGCATCCCTGCTCTGTGGGTCTCTGACCTGGCGACTTCCCTCCCGCAGGAAGGAGTGGGGCTTGGAGCCCTTCCTGCCCCCCTCGCTCCTGCAGCTCATCAAGGAGAAGAGCCTCCGCAAATCCCTCTCGCAGCAGCTCAAAGCCCACCAGAGCCAGCCTGGCGGCACCAAGGTCAGTCTAAGCCTCCGGGCTTGGCAGTGGTACCGTGCCCTGCGCCCCAGGACATCCTATTGTCCCCAGCTGCCCGGGGACGCCTGTGATTGCTGCTTAAGTCATGTTGGATGGGGGATAAATCACAGGGTGACAGCCAGGCACCACTCTCTCCCCTGAATCCAGTTCTGAACCTGGATCTTGGGGGCTGCAGTGAGGGCTGGTGCCAGCTCTCAGCTTGGCCAAAGCAGCACGTGTTTATCATTATCTGTGCTTCCGGGCTTGGAATGCTCTAGAGGAGGCTGTTGAGCCACTGCCTCCTTCCCTGAAGCCATCAAAGCTACCTTGCTGGGGGCTATATAGCCCTATATACATCACTAGGGGAGTTATACATCCCCTGGGGGGGGGTTACAGCAAGCATCTGGGCTCCTCCCTGGCTCTACCTCTGCTCCAAGTTACCTCCCACCATCTGCCCAGGGGAGATGCCTCTGTCCCTTCACCACATGTCAAGCTCTCAGGCTGCAGCCAGCACAGCCCATACCAACGTGCTGCATGCTCTTAGGGGCTCCTAAGTTTGTGCCTCTTTCACTTCTGCCCCCTCGTGTTGATGGCAACCCCCTGTGTGATGTGTTTTGTCAGGTCTCCACGGCCCAGGCGAAGCTGCAGTACCTGCGGATCCTGAACGAGCTGCCCACCTTTGCTGGGGTCCTCTTCAACACAGTGGGACTGGTACGGTAATGCAGAATGGGCTGGGAGGTGCTTGGCACTGGTCCTGGAGGGGAGAGACAGGGCAGGGGAGGCTCCCACTGAAATGGCTTCTTTTGGTCTCTTGCTCTGCCCTGCTGGGGTCCAAACCCACCCAGAAAAGCCTTCAGGGCCCCTGCAGACAGGAGGTCACATCTTTAGCACCGCAGGGTCATCCTTCCCGGGCAGATCAGAGCTAGAAAGATCTCTATTTCCAGTCAAAGGCTTGAGTCTTTCTGCTTTTCTGTATGCATTCACTCCCTCCTCTGCTTCTTTCTCTCAGAGGCAATGTCGGATCAGGCAGATTTGTAACAAGCTCCTACTTCTGCGTAGTGACACCGGCAGCCCTGAATATTTCATGTGGACACTCAGTTCAGTGCTTTATATTTAAATAGGCTGGGCATCTTGCACACCGTTCCCAGCTCCTCAGAGAGGCACAGGGATGGGGGATTCACAGCGCCAGCTTCACCTCCTGCCCTGTGACAGCCACCTGGGACCCAGCTGAGCTGGTTTGGCTCCATGGGCAGAGCCAGGCACAGCCCCAGGGTGCATTCGTTCACCCCTGTCCATCTGTCTCTCCATGTGCTTGTGCTGCCAGGACGAGAAGCAGCCAGCCACCACGCTGCTGGTGGGACCCCGGCACGGCATCAGCCACGTCATCGACCTGAAGACGAACCTCACCACGGTGCTGTCAGAGTTCAGCAAGGTCAGCAAGATCCAGCTCTTCAGGGAGAACCAGGGGGTGGCCCGCGTGGAGACAAGCATCCTGGATGCCAAGGTAGGCGCGGGTACCACAGGGGAGAGTGGCTGGTGTGGAGGCTGTGGTTCAGGGCTTGGTGCTCGCTTCTGAGGGGGTTCAGGACAGCAGTGCATGCTGGAGCAACTGCTTGGAGACTCTAAGGGACTCCAAAGCCCTTTCCACATCGCAGTCACAGGGCTTGTGGTCTGTGGCATCTCCCCTGCCTGGCTCCATGTACTGCAGAGGCAGGGGCTGACACCACAGGTGTGCAGTGCATGGTGGCCTTCTGGTTGTGATCCAAATACTTACCCAGTGGTTCAAGCAGGGTCCTTAGGGTTACACAGCCAAAGGAGATTGACTGTTGGCCAGACTCACAGGCAAGAAGCTGTGCACCTGCTCCAGGGCATCCTTAGCATCACTGCCTCCCTGTGCCCAGCTCTTCCCTGAAGCAGACGGGGTGCATCTGCACAAGCCCTGTAAGCCTTTGCCTGCAGGTCAGGTTTGCTGAATGCCCCTGCATTCATCACTTTCCCCACTACGAGACTGATGAAGCTGGGCTGCTTTATGGCTGCCTTTATGTTTCCTCATCTCCTGCAAGGTCTCTAAACCTCAGCCCTCTCTGCAGCCCTTTCCTTGTGCTATCTATCTCAGCTGTAGCCTCGCAGATGTAATTGTGCTGGGTTCATTTAGGACTCCCCTGCTGCCTCCTCTCCTGATGGATTTTTAGCGCTTCCTCCCACCAGGCCCATCCGTTCCTCCAGGGCTGTTCCCTGCTGCTGTGCCTGCTCCAGCAGTTCTGCAGGAACACCCCAGTAACCTCTGTCAGAGCCACACTCATCCTCACCCCCTGCCTCACTCCACTGTCCCCTCATAAGTGAAACCCAGGCTTTGCATTTCAGTGGGTATTGGACCAAGTCTAACATCAGTAATAGTCCCTCTTCTGCACCCCACTGTGGTCACTCATTGCCCAGGAGAAGTCCTGGTGTCCTGCTCTGCCTGGCCCTTCAAAACCCTACAACCTCCCCACTGTAGCTTAGGTAGGTACCTCTGGCTGCCTGGGCTGTGCAGGAGCCTCCTGCTTGATGCTTACAGAGCAGGTATAACCAAGGGATATCAGCTGAACCATCAGTAACCCTTTAGGTTCCTCCAGGTGCCCACATCCCTTGGATGTGTGTGTATAAGTTGTGATACTAATAATAGGCTGGCCATGACCCTGTGTTTGACTGCTCATGGCTCACTGTGAGCATTGGAGCTCGGTGTTCCTGCTGTTCTGCAGTTCCATGGCTGTCTCAGTGGCTCTAAATACTGCATGGGGAGATGTCCAGCACTGCCCTTGCTCCATGCAGCGCTGCTCAGCCCTGGGAGCACACTGAGCCTATGGCAGGGTGCACAGGCCCCTCTGGTGCCACCATCCCCTTCGTGGCATGGGAGAGGGCAGTGGCTGTCACTGGCGCAGTGTGGCTGACACCGGCCACAGCAGTAGCAGACATGCTGGAGGCTGAGGTGATGCTGACATCCATCTGCTGTAAATCAGGTGGCAATTCCCACAGGGCTTGCCCACAGATCCACAGACGTGCTCCGTGGCTGTGATTAACTCTGACACCACCAGCCCTTTCCCTGCTGGAGGAGCTGACTTTGTCCCCTCTATCCCAGTTCCTGGAGGAAAGGCAGCTCATGAACAGCTTCCCACAATCACACACACACGCATTGTATCCCCCAAGTGGCTTCCTACAGCCACTGGGAGCCACTCTGCCTGCCTGGAGCAGAGCAGCATCCCATCTGGGCATCTCAGCAGGCTCAACAGCACCCGGCTAGGGTAGAGGCTGCTGTTACCTCTCTTCTTTCAACCAGTGTCCAAAGGGCTGGGTTTTAAAGCCAGAATGACTGTTCCAAAATGAGTCATTTATTGCAGGACAGCGATGGATGGCGCAGGCTAAGGAAAATAGGCAAAATATTCATTACCTCACAGCACTAACATGCCTCCTGCAGTTATTCGTGTTGCTGATGAAAGCCCTGAGTTGCAGTTAAATCTGGTCCTTCTGTGACCACTGCACTGTGATGCCTGGTGCTACACTGTGGGATGCTGGTGTTGGGGCAGCTCCAGTGCATTCCGCAGGTAACAGCAGGGATGCAGGGGTGCCAGCCTGGGTCAGCGGGGTGGCATCAGCCTGTCACAGCTGGGTAACTGTGGGAATGGCAGATGGTCAGTGACAGACAAGGGATTTGTGTGGAAAAGCTGTTTCGCATTGCTAAGCACCGGGGTCATTGATGCTGTGTAGCTGATCCTAAGGGTTAACAAAAGGGGTCAGGTCATGGAGCAACCGTAAGCTGGGATCACTCCAGCCAGCGCCGCCCAAGCATCCTTATCTGCTGCTTGTCTGTGGCCGCAGCCCAGGTGTACCTGCTGGGAAGGAGCTGGGGCAGACTTCCAGGTACCAAGCAGGCTTGAGGAGATCATAAATCATCTGCATTTAGTACAGGAGAAGAAACAGTGTTTGTCTTATAAATTGTTCACTAGGTGCTAAATTGGTTTGGTTTGGAGCTTTTCCATCCCGGGCTTCAGTTTCTATTTAAAACAGCCCATTTGGGATACAAATGCGGGGCTGGTGCCTCTGCTTTGCTTTCCTTAGCTCTTTGCCACTGCAAGGGTGGAAAGGAGGCGGACAAATGCTAGCAGGACCCCTCATAGAGGAGCTGTGCAATCTCAGGGCAAAGGAACCAAAGCCTCCAGATCTCTTCTCCTGGGTCCAAGGAGGACTTTTGTTCCCTGCAGTGTCCAGGGGAGCTGCTGGGATGAGAGGAGCAAGTTGCACCTCAACAGCCACAGATGGAATGGGGCAGCTGTGCTTGGACTGCTGGGAAGGTTCACAGCACAGGATGGTGCTTCCCCAGCTGCTGCCATGGTGCGGGTGTTTTGCAGGATCGTGTGGTCATTCCCACATGGTTAAAGTCCCCTCTCTGCTGAGGCTGTTGCTTCTCTACTCTTCTTCCTGCACTCTTGACTTGTTGGTGATTGAGCACTGATTCTGGAGTTCATAAATTCACTCAGGACAGAGTGATGGCACACAGTGTCTCCTGTGATCTTCATGTGTAAATGCAGCTTGTCTGAGTGGTCTATAGGCCCCACAGGCTTTCATCTCCCAGGGGCTTCCTCCTCTGAGTGCTGGGACCAGCATTTGAGAGCAGTCAATGCTCCTGTGCCATCTCAGAATCAGGCTTCCAGGTGTGCATCCCCCTTCCTCCCCAGTACAGGACTGGGAAGTCCTCTTCTACCTCTCAGCATCCTGGGAAAGGCCATGTCAGTATCTCCTGCCCAGCATCAGTGCTGATGGGGTGCAGAGGGCGTGAAGGGGCTGCTGCTCACTTTGCCTCCCCAAGCTCCCCAGTGCAGGAGGCATGTGGAGAGCTGCTCAGCTCCATGGGCACATCAGAGCCAGCTCCTGATGTCCATCTGGGTGGCTCCACCAGCTCAGCCCCCTGGCTGTGCAGCGAAGGTTTTATTCTCACTGAAGTGCCTTTTCAAACAGAGCACTTTGGTTCACACAGCCACACACCAGCGGGCTTTTCATTATTAGCATCTTGACATTGGCAGAAAAGCTGCCGAAGCCTCCTGAATGGGAATGAGAGAGGAACACAGCCGGATTGCCTGTGCCTGGACAAGTGCCTGCAGTTGGACACAGGCACCGTTCCAGGCTGTGCCTGGTCCCTGCGCTGGGCTGCGGGGCAGGAGCCCACAGTGCCTGGTCGCTCGCCAAGTGCAATTCAATCCCAGACATGGGGGTAACTGATTCCCTGTCTCCCGGTAGGGCCTGCAGCCAGCAGGCACAGCAGCCTGGATCAGAGGAAAACAAAGGGAAAATTAACTCAGAAAGGTCCCCGGCTGCTGCTGTGCCTGGAATCTGGCTGTTGATGCTGGTGTTCCAGGGGCATCCAGCCTGCCATGGAAACAACAGGCTGCTGTGCATGGGGTGCAGCCTTCTCCTCTCCCTGTGGCAGGAGCCATGTCCTGCCCATCGGCCACCCATGCCAAACTGTAGCCTGACAATGTGGAGAGGCCCATCAGGGCACGAGGGCAGGTGAGGACAGCGTTACTCATGCAAGTGACAGCTAAAGCCCATCAGATTTCTCCCCTCACTAAGAGCGTGAAGCTTTGGAGTGATGATGGGCCTAAAGGCTCTGGTTCCCTAAGCTGCATTAATCTTTATTTGCATTAAGTCACTCTGAAACACTGTCATGTCGTGGGACACAGGATTAAGGCTTCCTTTGGCTCAGTACCTGGGCTGGGAGGGGTGGATGCGGTTGCCCCTCACAGAGCCTTTCTAGTGGGCTGTAAAGCAAAGCACGTACCAGTGCTTGTGCCAGCCCGGCACTGCCCGTGTCACCCAGCACAGGAGCCGGTCAGACAATATGTGGAGAGGGTAAGTTTCCAGGCCTGCAAAGCCAATGTTTATTTGTTCATTTAAAACAGGCATCCAGCTCTGAGGGTGTGAGCACAGGCTGGTGGTGCTGAACCCTGGCGGTCCTGAGAATTGCTCCAACAAATGGGGAACATGGAGGATGCCAAAAGTGCCAGCGGGCTCTGGTCACTGGAAATCCCACTGGGAAGAGCACAAATCCTTTGAATAGCCAGGGAGGAGATGAAAGTCTGGCCAGGGTGCAGCAAGATGGAAAGGTGTAGGATGGACACGGCAGCACCATGGTAGTAGATGGGAAGCGGCACCTACAACCCTGCAGTATGCAGAGGCACCTCTCCATCCGCTGTGATGGGACCATGCAGGGAACAAGGAGGGTATCACCCAGTGGAGGTGGCAGCTGCTCAGGCCCTAAGGAGATGCTGCCGCAGAAACCCGAAGGGCTGCTGCTAACCAAGGCAGGAGGTTTATTGATCAACAAATGGGAAATAATGGTCCTAATCACAAACAGCCTGGTATTGATAGAGCTGAGTTAATAGTGCTTAAGGGAGGGAAAGAAAGGTCAACATACAAGTGAAGAATCGACTGCTGTCTTGTTAGACCTGGATGCATATATTATTAAATACAAACTTGGCAGTGCACCACAAGTAAACCAGGGAACATAAATTATGTAGATTCGTCTCCCACTCTTCTACTGCACTGCACTAAAGGAAGCAGGGTATGACCCAAAGTACATGATAAAGTGGGGAGATTAAAAGGAAACCCATATAAGCTTAAGGGTTATAGCATGCATAGATTGGGTCATAAATTAATTTAAATATGAGGACTGTTAAGATCCTCTAGCCTAACCATGGCCATAAAACTTCCTCCAGACATTCTTCTGTGAAACCTGCACCTTTGAATAAGAGAATATCCTCCAGAAGGACATTGAGTTTTGATTTACAGGCAGGGCGTAATAGAAAAAAGCACTATATCCTTAATAAGTTAATGGAAAACTCATCTCTCATATCCAGTATAAATGTATGTGATTTACTTTCCAGAGAGACTGGCTGCCAAGCAGGAAACTTTAAGTGAGAAGTTTTAAGTCCTGTTCTCATTAGGACTAGAAAACCCAGCAAAGCAGCATGACTGCAAGATCAAAGCATCAGTAACTTCAGGCTGGTGTTACATGTTTCAATGTAGGAAGAGCATTTTAAAATATGCTTCTTGTTGGCATATCACAGGTCAGAGATGAACCATTTTACATGTGCATCTCGCTGGGAATCTGTTTGGAAGAGGCATTGAAAGTAGGATTACCCCCGTAAGTTTGCTTCTGTGTGAAACCAGCTTTTATCCTCAAAGTGCTGCTGCCCTGACAAAAATCAGACAGGCATTCCTGCTCTGGCACTCCAGGAAAGCAGAGCTCTAGGGGCTGCTTAGGTATGAGCCCCACTGCTGTCACAGTGAGAACATGCCGGTCAGCAGGAGGAAGAGGATGGGCTGATTGGCACGAGGCACACACCATCAGTGAGTGCATGGTGGGGTTATCCTCATTAATAGCTTGTCCCTGTTGGTTAGTAACACCATCTCCTGATTAACAGCTGGGAAGAAGGGCTGCATCTTGTGGCCACTTCCAAACACTTGGTGCTGACAGGGCAGGGAGCAGGCTATGGAGGAAGGACACTGGTTTTGCTCCTGCTGTATCTCTCCCTGCCTTCCCGCTGCCTGCAGAAGTCTCTCTGCTCTATTGCACCACTGAGTTTAGAAAACCGATGAAGATTCATGCTTTCAGGTTGGGGCCTTTTTGTCAGCTCTGGCTGGGAGTTAAAGAAATGGCAGGGGGAGGCAGGGATGTTGTATGAGCCCCAGTCCATTGGGAACCAAGCCAATACTGACCCCAAGCAACAGCCCTCACTGCTCCTTGCAGACTGCTGCCAAAGGAAAGAGGTCAATCCTGTTTACCCCAGGACATGGGTATCACAAGGAAACCCAAACTTCAGACTACAGTCCTGTGTTGTTGTCACTTAGAGCAAAGCTGCCCTGAATTCACCATAAACCCCTTAGCAACATCAGTTGGAAATTCTCCATGCGACTGTTGAGAAAGTCGATGTTTGCTCAGCTCGCCTGTCTCCACGAGATCAAATCTGCCTTGCCAGCATGAAACAGGGTGACCAAGGCTGCTGATGTCTAAAAATAACACCTCCCTTAGCTGCCATCCCTCACACCTCCTCCCTGTGGCCTGATTTCCCCAGGAAATGGGGCTGCTGCGCTTGTGTTGCCTCTTGACCCCACAGATCACTTCCAGATCTGTTGGCCACTTTGAAGGAGATGTGGCAGCAGGGTGGGAGTCTTGGAGGCAGGTGAGATGCTTCAAGCTTGGCAGGGTAGAAGAGAGGTTCAGCCTTCTATCCCCATGGGGGAAGGGGTTACAGCCAGACTTGTTAGAGAGCAGCAGGGAAGCCACCGAAGCCTGTGGGGATGGATGCACAGCCCAACTGCAGCAGCTTTGCTCGCATTCAGTGTCATTTTAAACAGCCAGTATCCATCAGCAGGACACAGAGCCCCTGCAGTGTGGGCTCCCAGGCCATGGGAAGCTCACTGGAGTGCTGGCAGCCACACAGGTGGATGACTTCAAGCTGCCTCTGAAGTGAGTTAATCCCTAGTAACAATATTTGAGCGCCTGACAATTAGAGAGGGACTGTCATGCCGCCTGCTTGCCAGGATGTGAGTAATCATTTCTAAGACCCCTCGCTAAGCTGCAGTGCTAATCAGTTTAAGGCTCCTCTTTTTCAGAGCAGAGCGCTACAACTGACCCCAGCTTCACTGCTGGAAGTCAGTCTGGAGGCTGGGATTGCTCAGAGACCTGGCAGGGAGCTTATGGCATCTTGGTGCCTTGCGTGTGTTCTCTCTGTAGGCAGGAAACACCAGTTTGGATGGCTGGATCTCAGTCGTGTCTCCTGTAAGGAGGACTGATCCAGGGGCTGCTTCTTGCCAGTAAGAACCTACGAGCCCCATCTCTGGATGAGTGGGAGCATCCTGAAGCAGAGGTGGATGTAGGGCTGGGTATCCAGGTAGGAAACAAGGACTGAGAAGTGGGCACTGACAGAGCATGAAGGTCCATGGCTCGGTGCCATTCAGCCTCAGTATCCCTAAGAGCTAACTGAGTATGTGGCGTGTGACACGCATGTGATGGAAATTACCCCCACTTGTTTTCCTTTCGAAAGGGAACTCTAAACCACCTTGGCCTCTCCTTAATCTCATCGGCCATGGCTCCCTGCCCTCAGTGTTCATCCTTTTTTGTTGCTAGCACTCAGGCCCTCACTGCTGCACAACAGATAGGGGAAAATGTACAAATGGCTCTATTCAAAAGATGGCTTAAAAAAAAACACCCAAGAATGCTCAGCCCTGTGTAGAAGGCACTTGTTTTAAGGATGCTTCATACAGCACAACTGGAACACATGGTTCCATTTCACCACTTATGTCAAGACTGGAGCTGGCCTGAGAGGCGTCACTCCCCTTCACCACTGCATGCCCACCTCCTTTGAGCTATGTGGAGAATCTCTTCTCTCCTTTCTATCTTGATACTTTCCCTTTGATCTGTGTCATCTCTCTGCATCATTTTCCATGGTGCAGAAGGAGCCTCGTTGGGCAGGCAGGAGCACATTTGCTTCTTGGGTTATTCCCTTTCCATGTTGGGTTATTTCTTTTCCTTTCTCTTCCTGCATAGCAGCCAAGGAGGGAACTTCTTTACCTTGGCCCTAGGAGGAATCAGCCCCTGGCATGTCTGATGCCAGGGTTCTGCCAAGGGCTGATGGGTTCACACCAGGTTTATTGTGTTGTATGGTCCAGAGTGTGATGTCCCAGGTCTTCCTTTGCCAGAGTTGTCTTGGTGGCCTAAGAAAGCAAGTGTTAAGCGGAACACAGAACTGGCCAATGGGTACCAGGAACCAGCTGTGGTTATAAAACAAGAACACCAAAATAGCTTTAATGCTTCTCACACTATGTGGGCTTGAACGGTTCTTAAAACAGGCTTGGTTTGCCCTGGATGTGGTAAACAAGTTCTGAGTTCTGAAGGGCTGGCAGTGAGCAAGAGGCAGAGCACAGCAGCACAGGCAGCCTGAGCAACAGCAGTAGTGAAACATCCCCACTCGCCTTAGATCAGCCCTGTACCTGTGTTCAAAGCTCCTTTAAAGTCACGGTGCTTTGTGCAAGGGGCAGATGAGGTCTAGAGCTGCAATAACTTTACTGAAGACACTGGCAAGTATTTTTCCATCTTGTGAATCCACCTTGAGCAGTGCTGGGGACTCAGACCGAGCATGGACCAATTGACTGAGCTGTGCTGGACCTCACCAGGAGGGTAAGAGCAGATCCCACCCCACAGCTTCCCCAGGCCAGCTAACCCTCTCTTTGGGACAAGCTGGGAGTGGGGAGTTGCAATGCCTGCCGCTAGATTGTGCAGTGAGGTTATATGTGGCACACAGATCGTGTCTGGTTTTCTCTTCTCTTTAAAGCAAAGACCTTTTTTAGCATGTGAATAAATACTCTCCTAAAAGAGAAGACACCATCTGCTCCTAAGCACAGACTTCATTTTCTGAAGGGTTGGGTTTAAATAAGATCCACATGCTCAGAGTGGTGGCTGGGGGAGCCTGTCATGGGGGTTTGCCCCTTCTGCATCTTGCTGGAAGCAGACGTCTTCGTTTACGGGAGGGTGATGTGGTGCCTGCAACGAAACAGGGGTTCTGGCAGCTGGAGACTGCACAGACACCCTGAGCTCCCTAGGGCCTGATGGTTAACCTGGTGCTTGCTTAGAGCATTCACATGCAGACAAATGATCAGGAGTCAGTCGCACCGGGGCTCTGGAGGCACAGCCTGTGCCCCGTGGGGCTCCAACTCTTTCATCATCCTTAGGGGAGTCAGCAAGCAGGAATTACAGCTGCAGTGAGGCACAGTGATTTGTTGGGTGAACTGGGGCAAGGACATGCATCCCTCCAGTGGGGGTACTCAAAGTGCCAGCCAGCTCACCAGCTACAACAATGCAGGGCTGCAGCACAGCCCCTTGGGAGCACTGGTCCTGTGTCAGCGTGTCCCTCATGCCTTCACCTCTCTTGCCTTCCAGCCACTGGTGCTGCTGATGGAATGGCCTGAAGCCACCAACTTCGCCTGCCTGATCGCAGGCTACTGCCGTCTCCTGGTGGACTCCAAGAAGATGATATTCTCCAGGGCCCCCAGCCAGCCTCCCCCTCCTCAGATTATCAAGGCAGGTACGTTTCAGCCTCTGCTTTCTGTGCGAGCCCCTTCCCCTGCCTCCTTTTCCTCCTCCTCCCTCTGCCCAGGGCTCTGCAGTGTTAGAAAGGAGAAGGGTTTCTCTGGCATCTCCCATCTGCCTCCATTCCCTGCAGAACCCATTTTAACCAGAAAACAAGGAGCAGGGAGACAGGTTCTCATTTTGGGTAAGCTCTGTCTTGTGGTGTCAGCATGGTCCCTATGCACTCACTGCAGGTCTTGTTCTGGCAGCTCCTAAAGCAGATCCAGGAGGTGCCATTTGTAAAGACCTGTAATTGCTGCCAGCTAAGTGCCGGGTCCTCACAGAACAGCCTGTGTGTTGCAGGGATGCAGGTCCTTGGCCAGCATCCTAGCTCTGGCGACCAATACGAGTGTACACACTCAGTCAGGAACTGCTCTCCCGCTGCCTTTGGACACCGATGCCGTCATTAGCCAGGTCTGGGCTGCACAGGCAGCTCTGCTGATGTCCTAAATCAGGAAGGGATCTTTGGTGTCGCAGCGTTTCAGGTGCCCAGCCTGATTCAGGGAGCATCAGGGCACAGCAGGAGACCAGAACAGCTACAGGCAGGCTCTGTCCCACCAGGCACCACTACACTCTTCCTTGAGGGTGGATTGCAGGTGTGAGTCACCCTCAAAATGATCAATGACCCTCCAGAGTGATGTCGAACAAGAGCCAACCATCAGCTATGTGATGGTGTTCTGTGCAGGTGTTCACACTGAATGTGTTTTCTATAGGGAAATATCAAATATACAGGATCCGTGGCTGGAGATGGGCAAAGCACCAACCCAGCCGACTCTACCCCCAAACCTCCCAAGTGACGTTGCTGCTCCAGAGAGCTGTGACAAGCCTTCAGTTTAGGTGGCACAGTGTTAAAACTGCCTCCTCGAGGTGCGAGGTGGGAGGAGTGCCAAGAGCTAGCAGGGACCTGGGGAAAGGATTCGGTGCCTCTGAGGTCTAAGGAAGGCACCCAGCCACGGACTTAGCACATGTGGGAGGACACACGCACAGGAGACATCGAGAAAGCATCTGCGGCAACACCAGGGAAAGACCTGGCTGGTGATGTTGGTGTAAGTATATGTGCATGGTTTCCTTTTGTCTCTTCACCTATGCCTCTTATTGATGGCTGTCACATCTTGCTATGAGTGCAGGGTGTTTCCAACTTGAGTGGCTGCCATCAGGGTAGTCCTTCTCTGGGCCATGTCACCCTGAGACAGGCTACAGGGACACGTGGCTGTAGGGAGTTAGAGGAATGCAGGAGGAAATGGAGAGCATCCCAGAACATCCCCAAGGGCTCAGAAGGAGTCTGGCAGGGCCCATGTTACTGGTCACTCAGGGGATGAATCAGCATGTGCAGGTGGTATTTTCCACGCTCTAGCAACAATGGTAAAAGCCAGGATTTTTCCTCAGGGAGATTGTGCTTCGTGGGTACAATCCAAACCTGTGGCAAAAGGGGAAGTAGATCTTGACCTTTTCTTGACAGGCTCAAGAAACCAGTATCACTCTGCAGGGGGCTGGAGTGAGTGTGAGGGGAAGTCATGGTGCAGGTTGGACAGCGAAGGAGCAATGGATTCATCACACCAAAGAGCCAGCCCCTCTCTGGACAGCCTGGTCTGCCCTCAGGGGTGCGATGAAAACCTCTGTGACCAGTGGAGGGGAACAGTTTCTCTGCAGACCCAGTACCCTCAGCCCAGCCTCTCAGACATCCTTCAGGAGTGAATTCAGCGTGTGATGGGAAAACCAACTCTGCTCCCAGTTCTTATCTCGCTACTGCTGCAGGCTGAGGTGTCAGGAGCGGGGCAGATCACAGGCAGCAGGACCATTAGCACAGCTCTGCAGGAATGATAAGGAAGCCCCACTGGGATGAATCAAGTAGCCCAGGTGTTCACTTCCCAGGCTGCAGGCAGGATGTGCCAGTATATTAAATGTAAATGCAAGTCCTGGCCCATGCTTTGTGCCTAGAATAGGAGCATGTCTGTCTTCCCTGAGGCCCATTGAAAGCTCCTGCTGAACTGCAGGTGTTTCTAGAAATGCATGCTCTGTCCAGATGCTCTCAGTTACATCCCATTCCCTACGTTTCCCTGCAGAGCTGGATGCTAGATCCTTGCCCTCCATGGGAAGGGTTGTGCTGTGCTGGAGCTATACAAGCAATTCGCCTCTGCCCCTTCTTCTCCCCACCCTAAGCAGCAGCCACCATCAGCCAAGCAGCTCCATGCCCTTGGCTGATCTCTCATTTCCCCATCAGGATCTTCTCTCCCAGCAGCTGGATTACAGATTTTAGGGTTCTGGCCCCATCCAGCACAGGGCCTGGCTCAGCATGGGCACCCAGTGAGGCTGCTTTGGGAAAGCCTCCACTTTGGTCCATGCGCTGAACGTGCATCCCCAGCTGCAGCAGCCTTGTGTTCACACACAGAGCTGTCCTTTCTGAGGACCAGAGTGCCCATAAATGAGAACAGATATTGTTTTGTCTGGGATTTTAGCATCGCAGGCGATGAACAGTGTAACACAAACGTATCTGGGGAGACACACTGTCCAATTTGTTCAGCTAATGAATTTAATTGGGATTTATTTGGTTTAATCTATACTTGGTAAGATGGAGCCTGCATGCCCCTGGCAGCCATTCCCAGCACAGCTGCACAATCCAACCTGTAATGCAGACAGATGCCCCTCCTGAGGCTGGACCCCTGGCCACAAGTTCAGACAGTATTTCAGCTGCTTGCCTTACACAAGGGAGCAACAAGAGGTTGTTGTAGGGCAATGCTTAACAGCAGGAGCAGAGGGCATGATGCTGGTGCATGAAAAGCTGGACTTGAGCTGACAACTTGTGCTTGCAGCCCAGAAAAGGCAACCATGTCCTGGGCTGCAGAAAGAGAAGTGTGCAGGTTGAGGGAGGGGATTCTCCCTCTCTGCTCTGATGAAACTCCCCCTTAGAGTACTGCATCCAGCTCTGGAGTCCTCAGTACAAGAAGGACATGGACCTGCTGGAGTGGGTCCAGAAGAGGGCCACAGAAACGATCAGAGGGATGGAACACCTCTCCTAGGAGGACAGGCTGAGAGGTGGGGGTTTTAGCCTAGCAAAGAGAAGCCTCTGAGAGACCTTCTTGTGGTCTTTCAATACTTAAAAGAGGCTTATAAGAAAGATGGGGAGAGACATTTTAGGAGAGCCTATAGCATGGGACAAGAGGTAATGGTTTCAAACTAAAAGAGGGTAGATTCAGACTAGATACAAGGAAGAAATGTTTTATGATGAGGGTGGTGAAACACTGGCGCAGGTTGTACAGGGAGGTTGTAGATGCTCCATCTCCAGAAACATTCAAGGGCAGGTTAGATGGGGCTCTGAGCAACCTGACCTAGGAGAAGATGTTCCTGCTCGTTGCAGGGGGGTTGGAGCAGATGACCTCTAAAGGGCCCTTCCAACCTGCACGTGCAGGAGATTTCTTTCTTTACATCTCCCATCTGCACATTGAGCTGAGGGCTGGAGGGCAGAGCACACAGGGATGCTCCTCCAGGGCGAGCAGGAGCTTCCCCGTGCTGTTTCCCCTTCTCCTGGGCGTTGCTGCTAACGTGCTCATTGTGGTTTTGGTTTAGATTACATCAACGCACACAACTTCCACCGGCCTGCTGCCCCGGGGCACACGGGAAAGAAAGAGAGCGGGTTGGTGGCTGGCTCTGCCCCCAGCACCGGAGCAGCCGGGGCTCCACCAGCCAGGGCTTCTGACTCGGAGCTCATCAGCTTCTGCTACCTGCACATGCGAGAGCAGAGGAAGGAAAGAGAGAGCGGGACGGACATCAATGAAAACCTGATATTTTTTGAGGAAACCCGACCCAGGACCAAATCCGACCCCACCTCCAAAAGCTCTGGCCAAGGCTACAATGGGACAGCCAAGGAGTACGACCCGGATGGCCTTGACCAAGACAGGCACACAGGCAGGGCCAGGGCACACACCATAGACACCCACCTGCGCAGTGATGTCTCGCACTTCTACTGCGAGTCCTGCCAAGCCAAACTCAAGAGCCGGCTGGCCTCATGCAAAGGGGGCAAGCCCGGCAGCACCCGGGATAACATGGTGGACTTGATGTCTCTTCCCCCTCCTGGGAATGACGAGGAAGAAGATGAGACGACGTCCCTGCTCCCCGCCATTGCTGCACCTCCTCCCGGCTTCCGAGACAACAGCTCGGATGAGGATGATCCTAAGCGCCGCGCGGCTGCCCAGAGCCAGGAGCAGGGCAGGCACCTCTGTGGCATCCTCTACGATGAGATCCCTGTCACACTGATAGACAACGTGCAACCACGGACGGTCCGAGACCATGCCCAAGAGCTGGATGATGCCCTGGTGTCCACCCTGCAAGCACTGGAAGCCTTGGCTGCTTCAGAGGATTGTCCACATCCCCCTCCACAGCAGACAGCAGGTATTTCGATGGCTATGATTTCCTTTCTTCCTTGCAGCCATTCTTTCCCATGGTATATCCTTCCCTTTACTCTCCTACGCTTATCCTGTATGTGATTGTGGAGCAGGTTCTAGTAAATCCAAGTTGTGCCAACAGGCTGTATCAGGGGCAGCTGAACTGCTGCTCAGGAGGTTTCTAAGGAGCTGAAGTGGGACTCGTCTCCTTGATGGTGCTTGAAGGAGTGTCTTGGTTACTCACTGTCTGCCAGGGTCCGTGTGCTGCGGTGCTGGAACGAGTCCCTAACAAGCCAGTACTGTGAACATGAGTTCCTTCTGGCTGTAACCCCACTCAGTTGGTACCTTCAGCCCTTCAGTCTTTGTAGGTTCTCACCTAGGTTTTGCAGTGTGAGCCCTTCCCAGGGCAAACCTGCTGTCAGAGGGGTATCTCTGGGACCAGCCTGCTGGCAGCACAGTCCTTTGTCCCTCTCCCCACCTTGGTTTCCCTATTCACCATGGCAGAGTATGGCACTTGTCTGGCCCAATTTTCCTTCTTGGGCCAGACAAATCTCTGTAGCTCTGCTATCACTAACACTGGAAAGCTTCCCAGGACCTTTTCCTTGGCCAAGATCTGTTGCTGTGTTGAGTTAGCAAGCCAGCTGGTGCTGACAAGCGATCTCTCTTAAAAGCATTAACTCTAAGTTGCGGGAAGTCACTAAAACATCTCCAGTGGGATGCTGGGTCCTGCATTCCTGGAGCCCTCCTGCCTCATGAGGTTCCCCTCTCCTCTGTACACCAGTGTGGTGTGAGTGTTGTCGTGGCATTTTCTTTGTGTCCTCCTCAGGTCTTATAGTTCTGGCTGCCATCACTCCCGAGTCATCCCTGGATTCCGGCCATGAAACCAACTCTTCGGAGCTAACGGATATCTCAGAGATGGTCTCTGCCATGAAACAGCATCAGAATGCAGCCTACTTCCTCGCTCAACACATCAACAAAGAGAACCTCCTGGCCAGAAAGGACTTGCCCTTCCGAATCCAGAGCTGTGCTGCCCAGGCTGTCCTCACCTCCCCCTGTGCCCTGAGCCGCCAGGAGCCAAGCCCTTCGTTGAAGCCAGCTTTCTCTAACCAAAGCCCCAACCTCACCAACTGCAACAGCAAGCAGGAGCAGCAGCATCCTGACAGGAGCTACCCCTCGGCTGCCAAGCCAGTGCTGACCCCCCAGCTCAGTGAGCAGAGCAGGGGGGCTCCAGTGTCAGGCTCTGAATGCAAAGGTGCAGGCCACACTAAAGCTGCCTTTGAGGTATCTCTGCATGCAACAGCGGTCCCCAGCACAGAGCAGGCACAGGATCTACAATATAAGATGCCCAAAGAGGTCCAGCCAAGTTCCAAGCTCCTCCTGGATCAGAAAAGCGGTGTAACTCCAGCCATCATTGCGGCTGCGCTGCAACAAGTGGCAAACGCAAAAGGCTCAGCTCCACAAGTGATAGCAGCCTCAAAAGAGGACAGGAACATGAACGGTACCAACAGCTGTGCATCAGGCAGCAGCAAGCCTTTGAAACCCAAAGGAGGTCCTCAAACCACAGAGACATCATGCCACTGCCAGCAGCAGCAGCAGCTCCCTCCACAGCAGCACTGTGAAGACTCTCCAAGTCCTAAAGAAGCTCACAGCAGCAAGGCTGAAGCTTTCCACAGCAGCTCAGGTGAGGAGATGATACCCAGTAAGACTTTTGCCTCTAAAAGCTACCAGCAAAAAGCAGGTAGGGATGCTCCAGGAAGAGCCACAAGTGGAGAGCCAGGTCCAAAGGCAGGAGGTGAAGCCCCAAGCCTCGTCTTTCAGAAACACACAGCTCCTTCAAGCCAAGGGCAGAAAATGCAACAGGAAAGCTCAGCCAAAGGCTTCAAAGCTGAGAGTAGCAACGTGCCCTCTCCATCACCTGGTAGGGCCTTCAGGAGCACCAGTGAGGAACCCAAAGGGCCAGTCCAGCTGGTGCACAGATCTGAGAGCTTGCAGATCAGCACCGTGCCTTCCAAAAAAGCAGAGAAAGCCCTGGAGGTGACCCAACAAGAGGCTGACGTCCCAGCAAAACCCAAAGCTCTAAAAGCTTCCTTCAGGCTGAGGAACTTGTTCTCAGCAACTTTTCCAACCCGGCTGAAGAAGGAGACGGACGAGCGGCAAGCACAGCTGCAGAAGGTGAAACAGTACGAGCTGGAATTCCTCGAGGAGCTGCTCAAGCCAAAGAGCAAAGGTGACCTCCCACCACAGGAGTACCTTCACCCTCCTGCCCCTGGGCGCTGCAGCTGCCAGCTCAGGAGCAGCCCCGTGCAGAAGGTCCCAGGGATGTCGAGGGAGCAAAGGCGTAGCTGCGACTGCAAGCGGATCTGCAGGGGGGTGAGGCCACCTCCCAACCACATGGTGATGCCAGAACTGGAGAGGAGAGGGAGGGATAAAGCTAGCAATGAGCAGAAGCAGGAGGAAGCCATTCGGTTGACAAGCGTGAGCAGCCCTTCCAAAGGCAAGCGGATACGATCCACGAGTTTAGAGTCCAGAGAGTACCGGTCAGATCCAGAGAACAGCATGTCCTGTTTGACCACGTGCGCTTCCCGGGGGGAGTGCATGGGCGCTCCACACTACAGGAAGCTTTTGCGTCGCTACAGCGTCAGTGAAATAGATAAGACTGATAGGACATCCCTGTCCTCTGACATCTACCAGAACATCTATACAACCAAACAGAAAGGCCCACAGAAAGAGCCTGAGCCCAGCATCCTTTGTCCCCTTCTGAAGAGCAAAATCCAGGAAGCCACTGGAATGCCTGAACCCTCCTATGTCCAGATAGCACAGGAGAAGAAGAATCAGAAGGGTTCAGCAGTGTTCTCTGTCCAGGAGGAGATGTATCCGAGTCCTGCTGAGCTGCGGGATGAAGACATGGAGGATGAGAAGTGCTGCTCCATCCGGTACTGCTTCTACTATAGGAAATGCGATGTTGCAGATGATGGGAGTGAGAAGGATGAGCTGTCCTATTCCATCCCCATGCAGATACTCCCAGGAATGAAACTGGATAATCAAATGGTCCCAGTCATGAGCAGAACTCTTCAGGTCCTGGACGCAACAGCCTGCAGCAGTCCCAGTGACAGCCAGACACAGGAAATAGATTTAAGGACCTCCAGTTTTGAGGGGAGCCTGACAAAGATCAACGCCCTTCGAGGCCATGCCTACAGCTTTCCCAATGGGTTCCTGCAAGTGCAGCTGGATACCAATGAGCTCCTGACTATCCTGAGGCAGTGCGTGGTAAGCCCTGACATCCGGGACTGCAAACCCTACATCTCCCAACTGGCCGAGTACAAGCAAGAGCTCGCCCTCAAGTTCAAGGAGTTCCGTGCGTCCTGCCGCCGCGTGGCAGCCGTCGACAAGAGCCCTACCCACATGCTCTCCGCCATCACAAGCAGCTTCCAGGTTCTCAGCAGCCTCATCGAGACGTTTGTGAGGCTGGTGTACGTGGTGCGCTCGGAGTCGCAGCGCCAAGAGCTGCTGGCAAAGGTGGAGGAAGTGGTGAGGAACTACACCTTCCTGCTGAAGGCTGCGGAGGAGTCCACAGCCAGAACGCTGAGCCACCAGCAGGCAGTGGAGCAGCTCAGCCACCAGTCAGCCACGGTTGCCACCGTCATGAGCACGCTCACGCGCTCCCTGAAGACACTGATCACTAAGTAAACCAGCTATGACAGCCAGCAAGCCGGTGCACTCGTGGGTCTCAAGTCGCGTAGGTCTGGTGAGGATGCACGCCCGACAGGCTCACGTCTACTGGGGTTTGGGGTGGCCACGATGCTCTTTTGTCTCTGCAGAACAGGTGGTTGCCTTGGTGGTGGTTTCGAGGTGGTCTCGCATGCCCTGCTGCGAGCTGTGCAACCAGCTCGTCAGGGCTGTCAAGCAGCTGTACCATGCTGGTGCATCGGTGATGAGGTTTGGGGGGTACAGACACCCCGTCTCCACACTCATATGGTTCTGGGCCTCGCCTGTGCAAAGACCTTTGTCACGGTGGGCCAGTGACTGAGCAGGAACTGAGCTGACCTCTCCTGGCTTCATTTGGGCAGTTTAGAGCCAAACCAGTGTCTTGCCACATAAACAGCTCTTCTGTTTCCAGGCTCTTTCTGGCCCACAAGTGCAGTGTCATTAGCAGCAGAAGGGATCGTGGGGGTGCAAGTCCCTGCTGCTGTGCTAGGGCTTGGGAAGCAGTCCTAGCATGGACAGGATGCCATAACCCTGGGGCAGAGCTGAATCACCCTGCCAGGCTCTGCTCACACAGCTTAGGCAAAAGGCAAGGGCTTAATGAGTGTGAGCAGGGAGGATCCAGGGAACCACGGGGCTGTCAGTCTGGTCTCCGTGTCAGGGCAGGTTGTAGAGCAGATCATTTGAGTGCCATCTCATGGCACGTGCAGGACAACCAAGTGATCAGGCCTGGTCACCATGGGTTTATGATGGGCAGGTCCTGCTTGATGAACCTGATCATCTGTGACACAGTGAGCTGCTTAGTGGGTGAGGGAAAGGCTGTGGTTGTTGTCTGCCTAGGCTGTAGTAAAGCCTTTGACACAGCTTCCCACAGCATTTTCCTAGAGAAAGTGGCTGTCCATGGCTTAGATGCGTGTATCCCTAGAACACTGCCTGGATGGCTGGGCCCAAAGGGTTGTGGTGAATGGAGTTAAATCCCATCGGTGACCGGTCACAAATGCTGTTCCCCAGGGCTCAGTAGTGCAGCCAGCTCTGTTTAATGTCTTTACAGACAACCTGGACAAGGGGATCAAATGCACTCCCGGTAAGCTTGCAGGTGACACCAGCTGGGTACAAGTGTGGATGTGCTTGAGGGTAGGACAGCTTTGCAGAGGCATCTGGATGGGCTGGATTGATGCACTGGGGCCAACTGTGTGAGATTCAGTGCCAGCTCCTGCTTTTGGGCCACAACAACCTCACACAAGGCTACAGGCTTGGGGCAGAGTGGCTGGAAAGCTGTCGGGTGGAAAAGGACCTGGGGGTGGTGATCGACAGCCACAGCATGAGCCAGCCTGTGCCCAGGTGGCCAAGAAGCCACCAGCATCCTGGCCTGTATCAGTACCAGTTTAGCAGCAGGGCCAGGGCAGGGATTGTGCCCCTGTACTGGGCACTGGTGAGGCTGCACCTCAAATCCTGTGTGCAGTTCTGGGCCCCTCACTACAAGAGAGACATTGAGGTGCTGGAGCAGGGCCAGAGAAGGGCAATGGAGCTGGTGCAGGGCCTGGAGCACAGGTGTGATGGGGAATGGCTGAGGGACCTGGGGGGTTTACTATGGAGAAAAGAAGGCTCAGGGGAAACCTCATCACTCCCTACTCCTACCTGACAGGAGGATGTTGCAAGGTGGGTGTCAAGTCTCAAAAGTGATAGGATGGGAGGAAATGGCCTCAAATTGTGCCAGGGGAGGTTTAAACTGGATAGTAGCAAAAATTTCTTCACTGAAAGAGTTATGAAGCCCTGGAACAGGCTGCCCAGGGCAGTGGCTGAGTCACCATCCCTGGAGGCATTTAAAAGACTTGTGCATGTGGTACTTGGGGACATGGCTTAGTGGTGGACTTGGCAGTGTTTGGTTCATGGTTGGATCAAATGATCTTAAGGGTCTTTCCCAACCTAAATAATTCTATGATCCCGTATTCCCCTTCCTCTGCTGGATGGCTGTGTCCACACTGAGGAGCCTGCAAGGAACCCAGATTGATCTTTGACCATTGCAAGCCAGAAGCTGGGCTAACAGCTGAGAGGAGACCTCTTTCACACCATTCTCCAGAGGTCAGGTCTGTGCTCCAAGGCTCAGCCCAAACCCTCTCCTACTTCTTTTCACCATTCCCAATTAGAGGAACCCAGGTCAGCTTTCTCTGTGAGCCACAGCTTGCCCCTCAGTCAGGCAGTGCTCCTGCCACTGGCCAAGGGAGCTGCCCTCCTTGCCAGGGTGTTGGGGTCCTTTTCCTGTCCCCACTGGGCTGACTGCCGTAAGAAGCATTATTGAGTCCTGTGTGATGGTTACTTATTTGGAGTTGGGGTCTTTTGGATTAGTGTTTTCACTTCCAAGTGAATGGTAAAATAATTCCAGCTTCTCGTCACACCACAAGATTCCCCTCGTCTTTCCAGTCTAGACCTAACCAATCAGACTGCCTTAACTGGTGCTTCACTGCAGTCAGCCACCCTCCAAAACGCAAGGTTACACACTGCATCGCCCTTACCCTGCACTTCACACATGCACAGGGCTCTCCTGAGGTCCTGGCACCAATCCCCATAGCACCCACCTCTGGCTGGAAAGGGAAACGATGGCCTCAGCCTTGCAGGAGGAGTGAGGCGGGTTGTGAACAGCAGCCAGCTTGCCCCAGCGCTTGGGGATGATCGGGGATCTCCGCAGGATCAGTCGCTTCCCATCTCTATGATTTCTTTACAGATATGCACATCCGGAATCTCTCGTTCTTCCATAGGAGTTAGGGAAATGCACAATGTGCTTCTAACATGCGCATCCTCTACCGAGTGCAATAACCTCCCCTGGCCTATGGCTGTCCCGGACTTAGCCGTTGCTGTCGGCGAGGCAGAGAGGATCCTGCTGTGGGGACAGCCTCCTGCTTTCAACAACCATGTAGCAAACACACAGTGGAAGAGCCA
This sequence comes from Agapornis roseicollis, assembly GCA_002631895.1. NCBI lineage: Eukaryota > Metazoa > Chordata > Aves > Psittaciformes > Psittacidae > Agapornis > Agapornis roseicollis. The sequence continues at coordinate 58,232 of NDXB01014179.1, forward strand.
GGTTGGAATTTCAGTCTGTGGTGGGCAAAGCTTGTTATAATGCTGAAGGCCGACAGGGAGCCGTGATTTTCTTTTCCCTGGGAATTATCTATTATGAAGCTCTGAGTTTCTTCAAGCTCCCTGTTATGCCTATATCATTCCTCCAGACACCTCTCAGTCTAATACAGAGGAAAATTTTTTTATTGTCTGTATATAGTATATATAAATTAAAAAAATTATATAAATTATATATATACACAAATTTATGTCTTGTTTTACAAACAAGAAAGATTAAATATATTAATCTTAATATCCAAATTAGCATTTGTGTCTTTTTTTAAGAACTTTGTGGCAATGTGGCTGTTCCCAGCTGAACAAAGCACTGTTCATANTATATAGTATAATTAAAAAAATTATATAAATTATATATATACACAAATTTATGTCTTGTTTTACAAACAAGAAAGATTAAATATATTAATCTTAATATCCAAATTAGCATTTGTGTCTTTTTTTAAGAACTTTGTGGCAATGTGGCTGTTCCCAGCTGAACAAAGCACTGTTCATAAGCAAAACCCCCTATTTTTGTCGCTATAGAGCTGCATGTATCTCCATACTGGAAGCTTAAGGACCCCACAGTGTCACTGGACTCCACACCAGTTAAGTACCAGGCTATGAAGGAAGGCAAGAAGCAGCAAGAAATGCAGGTTTGAAATGAACTGTTTGACTTGGCACAGCCACTTATGTGTTGTAAATGGGCATTTTGGCTTCATTTCCCTCCAGGAGGGAATGCCTGCAGCAGCACTCACCCCTTCACCACTGTGCTGGGCAAAGCATGGTCCTCCTGGTGCCCCTAAAGCAGGGGAGAGCCAGGACATGTTTTTACCCCTCTCTGTTAGCAAAGTTCTGCCTGATCCCTTTCAGATGAGCCAACCCGAGTACTCACTGACAGCTCCAGTGTGTGTCTCCAGCCCATTCACAGCCTCCGCCTGGCATTTGCTCCTGTGCCTGGGAAGAGGTGACAGCATGGGACCTGCCATCAGTGGCCTGCTGATTCCGCAGCCCTATGGGACCGCTCTGGTGTGTCTGCAGGGGAAAGCCCAGCTAAAGTACAGTGCCAGACCCAGGGACAAACCTGAGCCAGGCAGTTTCCCAGCTACAGATGGTTTCCGATATCCCATTCCTACAGGGGACAGGCTTTGCCTGGTACAATGTACTGCTCTTTGTTTATCAGGGAGGAAAGCATTGATGTGTGCCCTTTATGTGTCCCAAAGCCTCCAAGAACTACAGAAGCCAAGTTTGGTAAAGATCCAACACGAAAAAACTTAGGAACTGGGTTATTCTCTGTATGGGGGTTGGATGTGTGGTCTAAAGCACAGGCAGCAGCAGTCGAGACTCACACACATTCTCTGTGCCTCCAGGTTTGTTATTTTAATCTCATCACACCATTTCCCATGCTGAACTAACGATAACACCGCATGGGTTCAAACCCACCCATTTATAAAGCTAGCTATGGGTAAAAAAAGTAAATGGAAAAGCCAAGAGGTTTCCTAACAACCCCCAGAGCCTGAAAACATCGACAGCAGGCAGTTTAATCACACGTTCAGCGTCGATGCCTAGTACCATCTAGTGGGCAATCAGCACCCTGTCACAAAGGAACTACTTCTTCACATCACACCGTTATTACTTGCATAATGGTAGTCGAATGTCCCTGTGTGAAGGGAGGATCTGTAGTGGTATGGACCCAAGGAGGATGATGAAGCCCTGCCTTTATTATTGCTGTACTCATCTTTTAGGTGCTATCCCTGCATCCTCACTCCGTAAATAGTGTTAAAAGAAATGATCCAGGTAAAACATCCTTGTTAATGTTTCTGAATCACAAGTTTGCCCTTTCAGAGCCTCTCAGTAACTGCCCCTCTCATGCTGCCTTCGCCCTGGCATTTTTGCTGTAGCATTAATGCTGGCAGAGATTTCCTCCAGGGCCTTCACAGGTCCCATGAGCATCACTCGGCCACAACATACGTTTGTGCCCATCTAGTGTCATTGCACTCCCACAGTCTGCTCCCTCCCTTCATCTTCTCTAAGTTAGGTCCTCTCTGAAGGAGACTTCACCAGGGCTCTATCAGTGCATAGAAAATGAAAACCAAATGGGCCATCTCTGGTTCCTCTAATCCAGAAAGACCTGGCTTTAACAGGGGTTAAAGTGCCAAAAGCAAGAGCTGGAAAATGAGCAGACCTCAAGCAGTAATCCCAAGATGGCTTGGATAAAATTACTTGCATCTCTGTGGACTTTGCTGGTCATTGTCAGCTGGACACAACAACTGGGCACCATGGTTTAAAGCACTTTGAACTCTAATCCCCATGGTGTAGCAGCTGCATTCTCCTGTCAGGGTTTCCATCCTCTCCAGGGTCCTGGCAACACTACAGAGGAATCACAGCAGCCCCAGATACAACAGCAGGGTGAGTTGAATAGCTGGGACCCACTGCTGCTTTCATCAGGCCCGAGGGAACTGATAGTCAAACAGAAATGAGTAATGTCTGAGTTTTATCCTCATTTGAAGCAGAGTGTCTGGATCTTGTGTAAAACATCCTAACAGATTCCTCACACATGCAGACACGGTGGCTGGGACAAACGGACAAACTTGGCTGTCTTCTACAACACGGTGACAGCACTGGTAGATAAGGGAAGAGCACAGTTGATGTCATCTACCTGGACTTGTGCAAAGCCTTTGATACTGTCCTGCACAACATCCTTGTCCTGCACAACATCCTTGTCTCCAAACTGGAGAAACATGGATTAGACTGATGGACCACTCAGTGGCTAAGGAATTGGCCGGATGTTTGCATTCAGAGACCTGGGCTTATTCAGCCTGGAGAAGAGAAGGCTCCAGGAAGACAGCTTCCAGTGCCTAAAGGGACTGACAAGAAATCGGGAGAAGGATTTTTAACAAGGGCCTGTAAGTACAGGAAAAGGGAATAGCTTTAAGATGACAAAGGGTAGATTTAGTATTAGATATTAGGAAAAACATCTTCCCTGTGAGGGTGCTGAGGCGCTGGCACAGGGAACCCAGAGAAGCTGTGGCTGCCCCATCCCTGGCAGTGTTCAAGGCCAGGTTGGACACAGGGGCTTGGAGCAACCTGCTCCGGTGGAAGGTGTCCCTGCCCATGCGTGGCAGGGGGTTGGAACTGGGTGAGCTTTAAGGTCCCTTACAACCCAAACTGGTCTGTGATTCTATGCTCTCATCTGATTTACACCACACAACCTTATTTATTAGATATGAAACGAGCCTGTACACATGATAGAAAACTTTTGTATGGGTTTTTGTGTCAGGGTGTGTAATTCCATGTCAGGGCATGAGCAGATGAGGAACCTGCCGATGCCCCATCCCACTGCACAACCCTCCAGCCCAGCTGAGATGATGCCTCTTGCTGTCACCTGCCCCTCAGACACAGAGTCAGCAGGGAGGGTGTTTTATGCAGCTGGATTACAAAGTCACTGAAGAGCAAATACGCTGTGAGAAAGTGGCAGATATCCCAGCACTGCCTCTCTGAGCTTTGTGGCACAGGCCAAGGGCTGGGGAGAGAGATGAAAGGGCTGGGGACATGCACATGGTCCAGGACACTTTATGATGCTTCACAAAATAACACTTTTGAAAAGCAAAGTGGTTTTCTTCCCCTGGCTTTTCTTTCAGCCACCAGTGCAAAGGGCACAGTCTCGTGTTGCTCTTATCAAGTGCCATTCATTAAATGAACAGAACTGGCTGCAAGGCAGTGCAGTCACAAGGCAAGAGAGACTAAAACCAACCCCCAGCCACAGGCTTTCTGCATAAAAATTCATCCTTGATTAAGTGGCTGGTCGTAATTGAGTGGCAATTGTAGGCAGGAATGTGCCAAGAGCAGGACAAGGGCTACTTGTCCTTATTGGCATCACCATGAAATCTGATAAGAGTTCATGCACTGCTTAAAACTTCCTGGAACATATATTCCTGGGCCATGGAACACAAAGGTATTTCTCATTAAGTGCATCTCCATGGAATCAGGTCAGCTAAAAGGGGGTTTTGCCATTCATGTGCTTTCAGGTTCTCCTTACTTGGGCAGTAATTTACTTCACAGTTTCCAAACCATGAGGTAGCACAGAGAGCTCACACTATACTTGTTCTTTCTATTACCCAAGCCAAGTGCTTGTCCACATTGCAAACCACAGGAAAATTAAAGTCTTTATGCTGGAAGTAGATAATTGCATGTATTATACTTGACTTCTAGAATGAAGCAAGCCAACTGGAATTAGCTGCTTTAATTCCAAGTAAGGGTCTCCATACAAGAGCTGAGATACTCTGATGCACTTCCACATCCCAACTTCATGGGGCTGTGGTTATTTTCCTGAGCATCCTTTCACAGACAACCTGATTCACAGGCCAATGCTTTTCAACCACACAGTCTCTCCCTTAACCCCGTTTAGGCCAAGAACCAGATACAGATCTCTCTCTTCAAAGCTGGTTGTCCCTTCTTCAGTATATGGCAATGCAAGCTGCTAATAGACAAGCTTTGGCAGAGGACCTCATGAGCAAGCTTTTGGGCTTTGTTCAACCAAGGCTTTGGTGCATTAAGAGCCTGTCCTCAATCAAACCTTTTGAGATTTCCCTGTTCCAAGAGCTTTACTAGCAGTAGTGATAAATCATAAAAGTAGTGGACTGAAGCCCTCAGAACCAAAGTGCTGTCTAACCTAAGGATATTGTGTTAGCTGAACCAGCTGAAGGGTTGCAGTGACTTGGATGTCACTTGTGGCCACTTAATGCTGCTGTGAGCAGTGCAAAGCAGCAAGATGATGCAGAGCTGGAGAGACTATGAGCAGCCACAGCACTGAGGTCCCATTTGCCTTGGAGGAGCAGAAGGTGTCATCCACCAGCAGCTCCACACAATCTGCCCTCCTAGGGGGAAGCTTCTGCCACCTCACTGGGGTTCCTGACAGCAGGCTTGGCGTCGGGCTCAGAAAGGCAAAGGAATCCTCTTTGATTTTACACATGGAAGAGTTGCCAGTCCCGGGTTTACAGGATTAAGGATCCAATTTCATCCAGTGTCAGACTGTTCACGCCTGCAGATCTCATCTCTGTGATCCCAGGAGGAAACCAATAGATGTGCTGCTTCAAAAGCCCTGTGTAGGGCAAGCTCAGACAGAGTTCATCAATGAGAGGCATCATTCAAGTGTTTTAACGTACCTTGTACTCCCTTCAGCCTCAGGTTCCTAGCGCCTGGTTCACAAATAACGGGAAGGGGACAGGGATGTTGGAGCACAGAAGACCCTCGTTCTCCATCCAAGAGTAAAGGGGAAATGGAATTTAAGCCAAGACTAAAGCTAAAGGGTCAAAACCACAAACAGGTATTTTGGGGACTGGAATGGAGCTACCCATCTTTCAAATTGTGCCAACTGCAATAGAGTAACAACCCTCCTGTAGTCTGTTTTGTGGGGACGTCTTTGAGGTATTTTTTTAGACTAAATTTTCAGCTTTATCACTCAAAAATATGTACAGAACAGCCACTGCAGTGATCCCAAAATGTCATTTATAAAAGCTGTTATGAAATGTGAAAGGTCCACCTCAGAATGCCAACAAAATTGCTGGAATTTTTGCTGGACCAAAACAAAAAACCCTAAAATTACCATATACTGATATTGCAATTCCCATGGATGCTAAGTGTGGGAATTGATATCTATTTTAATACAGATTAGCTCTAACTGGGAATTCATATATATATATATTTAATCCAGATTAATTCTGAGTGACATCCTATGAAGGGTTATGGAAAACCTCCTCAAAGTATGATTTTGTAATCATTACTTTACTGGCTTTTGGTGATGGAGACAGCAGCATTCCGGGCCAGGATAGCTGCAAGATGAAACGAGAAGTGCCCCGTCTCTGTGAATAATGGATCCTGGTGGAAATCTCAGGGGTGAAAGCAGTAACGTAGCAAGATGAAATTCAGTGCAGAAGTTTGTTATCTATGAGCCAGTCAAGTAAAACAAGCAGGAAGGACACAGCTGCACGCAAACTTTGAAGGAGCATTTTGTGGCCTATTTTGTGTGTTTAAAAGCCTTTAAACACTACGTTTATATCTGCAAAAGCGAAGTTAATCTGCACAATGTAATAACACGCAGGCTGTGCGTTCACAGGAGGCTGATTACAGGATTAGGTACAAACCCTCAATCCTAAATGTAAAATAACCCCTCAGAAATGAAATTAAATGGCATGTTACAATAGTGAAACCCCCACCTCTGTAGCTGCAATCCAGGGTATCCACCACAATGATGGTTTTTACTTTTTTAAATCTCAAAATGTTGCCAAATGTTCTTTCCAATAGAAAAATTAATAGCAGCAAGTATGCCTGCAGATGCTGAGGACAAGGGCAAAAAACGTTTATTATGAGACCGGTCAGACTGGATACATCCCTGAGAAGTCAATGCCTCCTCACACATAAAGCCTGCTACCATCATTTCACTTTCGGACTGTTATCTCTTCACCATTTAACCAAAGGGAAAGAGACCGAGCACAGCATCTTTGATGGAAAAGGCAAAGAAAAGTGAATGTTAGTGCAGTTTGTAGACTAAAAGTGTGCAAGCCAAAAAAGAAAAAGGTTTCTCTTCAACTGAAGGACCACCATCCATCATCATCATCATCATCATGACTTGACTTCACAAACGAAGATTAGGGAAGGGCTTTACCCACTCTTGCTACAAGTGCACTGCTGACTAAAAAGGCCGATGTGGGAAAGGCAAATCCTGTTGCAAAAAGCACAACGAAAGGTCTCCTTGGGTGGTATAGGTGGGGTGTGATTCTTTATACGTTGTCTTTTCTCCTCCAGACTAGTTCTACGTGAGTTCTCAAAGGAGACAACAGTGTTATAGAATCATAGAATCACACTTGTGAGGTGGGCTGATGCCAACCTCATGGAGTTTAACCATGCCAAGTGCAAGGTCCT
>NDXB01014180.1:0-21024 GCA_002631895.1 Agapornis roseicollis
CTCTCCAATGTAGAGACAAGGATGTCGTGTGGGACAGTGTCGAATGCTTTACACAAGTCCAGGCAGATGACATCAGGGTCTTGCAGGGGGTTGAACCAGACCAGGAGACAAAGTCTCCAAGAAAACTGACCACTGTGAAAAGCATTGTAAGAGTTACTGCTTATTAAGCATTGCTTTTAATTAGACACTACATGTTATTTTCACACTCTTTGAAAAGGCAAGGAAATGACATGGGAAGGGTGAGAGGGAACATCACCTCTGCCAAGTGAAAAAGGGCAACTACAGGACTGCTTCTAGCTCCTGAGTAGGAGGATGGAGATCTAAAAGAAAAAAAAAGCAGACCCAGGTTTCTATAGAAATGTAACAGTCCTTTAAATACCTTTTGAAACTGTTACACAACACTGAAAATCTCCTGCTTTTGAATAGTGAAAGGTCACTTTTTATACCAAATTTATCACTAGTCATGCATTTCCTATCCTTCCTCACTCCTCTCCTAGCGGAGCACTCTGTTCACATCTGTGTCTGTTTAACCAGTGATTGGAAATTTAGCCTCCTGATTTCCCGTTAAATACTAGGCACAGGAAAACAAATAGCACTTGTTTTTCAGTGAGTTTTGTCAATCATCCAAAATCTAGTGCAAACCATAGAACAGCCTGTGGTTTGGTGGCAGGGAACCAAAATATGTGAACCATATTTTCACGAAGTGAAAAGAATAAACCAGCTATTGGCTGAAGGAATAAGAACATGGCCTTTTTCTTCTTATAAATACAGAAATGACTAATAATTAAACTCTTAATTCTATCACTTACTCTTTCTTAAGCTTTTTGGTTTTCATATCTCAAGCCAAGAGCATGTGATCTGGTTTTGCAGTTATCATTAATGCTATTGCTTCTTCCATTTTACTAACTTAATACACACATTCATTCCTATTAAAGGGGTTCTTGTAAGTAAGGTTATTTGCTTGCATAACTTACTCATTCAATCATCTCAAAAACTAACTCAGAGAAAGAGCTGAAGCATCACATCTTGAATCAATTATTATATAAAATCACATATGTTGAAGGGGATTTGAGATTTAGTTTAACAATGATTTCTGTCAGGAAATCACAAAAGATTGGGTCCTTAATTCTCACTGACTTAATTCTCACTACTTTCACTTGCCCAGCAAAGACATTCCTAGGTTAGAAAAGCAATAGAAAAGGCTACCAAATCTGATTTAAAACTAAAAAATATCACTAGCTGAGCAGCACCCATAAACCCCGCTTTCTGAGTAGTTAAATTGCTGGTTTTCTGCCAGGACATGTTCACATTAAATTGCTTTAGGGAAGGAGAGAAATAACAACTTGATGGAAAGGGAGGAAATTATTTTGTTATATGAGAACTTCAAAGTGTGGTGGTGGGAGATGTATGGTAAGGTTTTTTTGCAAGCCTGACCTGCAAAAAGATCACAGTAAAAGCATTTTCTACAGGTGTTACCTCGCTTACATAAAACTGCAATCTGTTGCTATCTAAACATCCTTCAACTTCCTCTCCTCCTCCCCTTTTAGGTTATAATTTTGGCATTTATTTCCAGCTAAGCCAAATATATATATATATAAAATATAAATATATATATAGAGATTTAGCACAGATATTAAGTGTACCCCACTTGCTGAACTGATCATATCTTCCCACCCATTCACTGCTCTTCTGAGTGACAAGAAGACCAACAGTCCAGGCCAGGAACACCTCAATACAAAATGCTGAGTCCCAAACTGTTGAATTTTTGAGATACTTAAAACATATCCAACCAGACTAATACAACTCTATATACCAGTAAGCAAACATGATTTTCAATACTTAGGTCAGGTGGAGTTCATGCACTAACCCAATTCAGGTATTTTTGTACTGCAATGCCATAATACTTTAGGTATATTTATTTTTAACACAATGGGACTTACTTTACTAAAATCACAATAATTTTCCCAGCACCACCTACTTAACCCATCAAGATATATATAACTCATGCAGAGTCTGAAAACAACCCTCTCTATGCCAAATGTATTAACATCACACTATATACTCACTATACATTCACTTTTCTCTAACACACATATAGAAATTTACATAAGGTTTTTATCAAGATGCCAATACTTAAGACTATTCACTAGCATTTTTTCTGGTTTACAGATGGGGAAAGGACCCTGAGAAGCAAGATAACAATACAATAAGGCAATAGGCTTTAATTTGAATGACAGTTTGTTTCACTCTGAGGTTTAGGTACAAATAGACATTTTGTCAAAATCAAACTATGAGCTGTGTCCATAAAGATAAAGCACGTGCCAAGCCACTGTGCTGGGTTAAACTATGTGCATCACATGATGAATGTAAGTGCAAAATCACAATTATACAACAAATTCGTATTTTTTTGTACCGAGAAGCATTTACCAAGGAGGTATCTTGCTCTTCCCTCTACACTATAACTATATGCCCAAAGGCTGGATTTTCACCCCATTCATTTTAAAGCTCTGCCTAATGGAGGACCAGACTCAAAGCAAAACTCCAAGCTTGAACTGTATGATAAGAAGTTAAACTCCAGCCCAACTCAGTAGTACTTTATTTTCCTGGTCTTTAGAATATATGCTGACACAAGCTTTAAATCTTTTCATCCTTTCCTTTAAATAAAGCCTTCGTGGAAATTCAAACAATGAATTCACAGAGCAAAGGCCGCAGACCATCTTCCTAATGAGGACAGAGAGAACACAGAGCCCTAACTCTACCCTCTGCTCCAATATAAACATTTAAGCTCAGTGTGCCCTAGTTTCTCCACCTATACAGTGGTACTAACAGCACTTAACAGAGTGTTCCGGTTCATTATCTGCCCATATCCTCAAATTATCTTCTTTGGTAGAAATAACTTTGGATCTTTCAATGCAATTAATTTTTATTTTTTATGTATTGATTTATTCAAAACACACCTCCCTGTAACAGTTTAAGAACTTTATTATGATGCTTTACAGGTTAAAAAAATAGTAGCTAGCAATAAAAAGAAATAACCAGCTAGGACTTCACTAATGGTTACATGATTCTTTAACAGCAAAACCTGACCTGGCTCTAGGGGCAATGCCTTTGTCAGCAGTAAGTCCCAGAAGTTGCCATTTAAACCTCTTACCTTTCTAACTAGGGACCAATCAATGAACTGGTGCAATTCATACTTTACATACAGTATGTTAATGAAATTGTGAATGAATGTATTGTATGCAAAGTCTGAAAGAGAAGCTGGAAAGTCAATGATTATTCTGCCCAAGGCTTCCATAGAGACAGACACAATAGTTATGACATTCCTATGGTATGTGTGACACAGATTTCTGTTCTGAGCACAGAATTCATGGGCATTAAAAAAGGCTTTTAAATTTGAAATCTTTTCTGATTCAAAACACTGCTCTCTGGCTTGGCTATACATTTAAGGAGAAAGAGCAGGACAGAGCTGCAGAAGTGCATGGATAAGCCAAGTATTTTCAAACTAGGGCCAAGGCAGCAAGCTCTGTGCTCTGCAGCCCTTGGAGCAGTTATTTACACACCAAGGCTGCAAAACTACAGCTCCTTCATTTCTTTTCTGCATATTAAACTCACCCACAGGTGCTGCTAGGATTTCCTCAGCATTTCCCATGCTTTCTGTGCTCTTTTCTTCAAAAAGCTTTTGGGAAAACACTGCATTTGTCCCTGTGTGTAGAGCTGAACTGTGGAAAAACCATGGGTGATCACCACAGTTGAAGTTGTTCAGCCTGTAACCTTACAGCCTATCATCCCAACCACACTAGCTACTGAGAAATTGGTACATGTGAAGCAGGAAAGCTAAAGGGCCCCTGATAACAGACTGAAATTAGCTTATGCTTGCAGCTAAGAGAGCATATAGAGAATTCAGTTCTGTGGCGATAGGGGATGAGGGACTAAAGTGGGAGAGGTAATGGTGGATCAGTACCCTGGCATTTTTTGTTCAAGCTCTTTATAGAAAAGAACAGAAACCTTAACACAGTGGAAGGAAGAATACCCAGAATCATTTGGCACTTGAAAAGATCCAGAATTGTTATGGACAAAACAGTTATGGACAAAACTGTTATTCAGTTGTTTAAACATGATTAGGAATGGGTCAACATTGAGAGCAAGCTCACTCCTTGCAATGGAAAGGTGAGCTCCCTGTTCATATCTGCACAGTTTATATGGGAAGCAGTGCTATCCTACCACCACAGGGATGTGCTGGGAGGATGGATGAAGTACCATGACTTTCAGCCCTTACTATGATCAGCAGAACCTAAGAGACTGGAGTACTGAGAGGAGTTACTGGAGTCCCACCAAAGAACCAAACCTGTAGTATTGACCAGCTACTGCTGCCCCACCTGAGAGACAGCGCACTCCTTCCTGCAGCATTGGGTTTAAACCACTGTGGCAGTTCCTGAGATCAGATAACTCCTGGTTTGGCACAAATCATGAGTGCTGCTGCTCACATTTCCAAGCCTGTTTTTTGTAACCAGGAGAGCCTTAAACAGTTTTCTGAAGCAAACAGCTAATAGTACAGTTTGGGCAGGTGAGGCCTTAGGCACATTCCTACTATTCCTATGCCCTAATGCAGTCTGCTGAAGCCCTGCTGAGCCAAGCCAAGCAAACCCAGCATGATTGCAGCCTGAACACCAGCACAGTCTGCTGAGCAGAAACAGATGATGGCTTTCAGCAGAACACCTCTTTGCTCCCAGAGGCAAGGTGAAGGGAGAGGGAAATCCTGGAGGAGGAGAATGAGGAAGAAGAAGAGGAGAGAGGGGAACAGATAGCTGAAATGAAGTGATGATGCAGTAATTGTAGGAGGAGATCTAAACTGGAAGTAGATCTAAGACTTGATTAACTGATGAAAAGTGCTGTTTCTTTTGACCAGGATAGGAATGAGGACTCTTACAATATTGCTCTTCAGCAAGACTGTGGTGACAGGACAAGGGGTAATGGGTTCAAACTTAAACAGGGGAGGTTTAGATTGGACATAAGGAAGAAATTCTTTCCTGTTAGGGTGGTGAGGAGCTGGAATGGGTTGGCCAGGGCGGTTGTGAGTGCTCCATCCCTGGCAGTCAAGGCCAGGTTAGACGAAGCCTTGGGTGGCAAAGTTTAGTGTGAGGTGTCCCTGCTTATGGCAGGGAGGTTGGAACTGGATGATCTTAAGGTCCTTTCCAACCTTAATAATTCTATAATTCTATGATTCTAAGTATGCCAAAGACACCAAGCTGTTTGGTTCGGTGGATACGCTGGAGGGAAAGAATGCCATCCAGAGGGACCTTGACACGCTTGTGAGGTGGGCTGATGCCAACCTCATGAAGTTTAACTATGGCAAAGGCAAGGTCCTGCACCTGGGTCAAAGCAATCCCAGGCACAGCTATAGGTTAGGTAAAGAGGAGATTCAAAGCAGCCCTGCGGAGAAGGACATGGGGGTGATGGTCGATGAGAACATGAACATGAGCTGACTGCAGCCCAGAAAGCAACCGTATCCTGGGCTGCATCAAAAGGAGCGTGACCAGCAGGTCAAAGGAGGTGATCCTGCCCTTCTACTCTGCTCTCATGAGACCTCACCTGGAGCATTGTGTGCAGCTCTGGTGTCCTCAACATAAAAAGGACAGGCTGAGAAAGTTGAGACTCTAGCCTGGAGAAGAGAAGGCTGCGTGGAGACCTCCTAGTGGCCTTCCAGTATCTGAAAGGGGCCTATAGCAATGCTGAGGAGGGGCTATTCATTAGGGACTGTAGTGACAGGACAAGGGGTAATGGGTTAAAACTTAAGACAGGGGAGGTTTAGGTTGGATATAAGAAAAATTCTTTCCTGTTAGGGTGGTGAGGCACTGGAATGGGTTGGCAGGGAGGTTGTGAGTGCTCCATCCCTGGCGGTGTTCAAAGCCAGGCTGGACGAAGCCTTGGGTGGCATGGTTTAGTGTGAGATGTCCCTGCTTACGGCAAGGAGGTTGGAACTAGATGATCTTATGGTCCTTTCCAACCCTAACAATTCTATGATTCTATGATCTTGCTCCTTAGTCATTTTCTAAGCAGACCTGAATTGTACTGGTTGCATTAAGAACATATACCAGGAATGGTTGGTCAACAAGAAGGTAACAGTCAAGAGTCTCTATCAGCAATGAGAAAACCTAAGATTATGAATACCTTAGAAGACAAAAAAAGCAAATGTTCTTTGCACCAACCAGTAACACACTGTACCGAAACCAGGATGGAGTTCTTTGGAGTTCAAAATATCAATGATACTTCTACTCATGTACCCTGATGACAGGAAAAAATAAAACAAACCCAGAATGCTTTAGGTGTCCATCAAGTGAGAGGACTCTTGGTGCACTTAACGGTGTCACCACTTATAGCAGGTCAACCGAGAGAGCATTGTCCCTTTCCAGTGCACTAATGCTGTAGTACTGTCCATCTTTCCCTGCTATTGATGCATAAGTGACACCATCAAGTTCCTATCTGGTACTGCAGAAATATCTTGCCTACCACTCTCAGCTGTGCTGGAGGACCAAAATTAAACCCTATAAGGATACAGCTAAAAATAATTAAGGTTAGTTCTGCAATTAGAATTGAATATAGTAAAAGCTGCAACTTTGATAAAGACAACTCGTGATTAGACATGATGTCACGCATTAAAAATTTCATCCAAACAAATTGTCTGCTTCACTACAAATAGCAAACTTGAATGTCCTGGCAAACTGTAAGGACATGATTTACAAATACTAGGTAATATTTGGATCCTACATTATAAGCACTACTCCAGTCTTTCTGAGAAATAAAAATGACTTCACTCTGGGCTTAGCTCAGTCAAAAAAAGCTCCATTAGAGGAGTAAACCATAATTGTACATATTGAGCTCAATGCATACACATTTTTGTTTTGGTCACAGACCACACAACTAGTGTCCACCCATAGTATTTCCCATTGCATTAGGGCTTTTTGCATTATGGTACTACTAAACTTCTAGTCAGGACTGGCAATCTATTTTAACCTCACAGCTTTCTGAACTGGAGCAGCTGCTAACTGCATGATATGCACATCCTGAACAGGCAGGTTTGCTTTTTTTACCTTGAATTCACCTAACAAGGAACGGGTTACTTTTCCCGAACTGCTTTGCCCTAGCACCTAACAGTTCCCCAGAGCCCTACACTGAAACCTGACCTCCTCTTAGCTTGGCGTTTTTTTAATGTATGTTTGAAAACTTTACAAATGCATGCCATTAACCAAGTCTTGTGCAACAAGCAGCTATGATACGGAGCAGACCAGACATCTGTGTGTACTTACAAAGAAAACTCTTCGGATTCCAGGTGCCAATCTTTCTGTTTTCAGCTTCCAGACCAGAGGCAAAGGAGAGTTGAGAAGAAACACCAATGGCTTCTGGTGAATATGCACTGATGAGATTGGATTCAAATGTAACGTGACCTACAGAGGAACACACAAATATATGAATACCTCCTTGCAAATTTCAAAACCAAAGTGAAATTTGAAAGGTCTTTTTTTTTATATATATTACAGTTTTCAGCATTCAGACCTCCTGACTCAAGATTATAGACTTAATCTACTTCCCCAAAAAATCAGTCAGCAGAGCACATATTAAGAATGAAACAGTTAATGTTTGTGCTGTATGCTTTCGAAGTGCTGTTAAAGTGTTTTAGAAAACCTTGGCAAATGCTGATGAAAAATAGCTTATGCAAAAGGTCAAACCACTAAGCTGAGACTTGGAGAACAGGGAGATAAAAAGAACTGCAAACTCTGATTTCTGGTTTCTAGATGGCAGCCTACAAAGCAGGCTTAGAGTACAAACCTCGTCTGCTGATGCTATTAGGGCATAAATCTAACCTGCAAAACAAATGAAACTAAACAAAGAAAAAACAGGAGTGACACATCCAGAAACACAAAGCAAGCACTGCACCAATGTGTGGAAGGAATTGCAATAAAAAACCTAACATACACCAGGGAAAGAAAATGCCTGTCTTCAGGGGCTAAACAAATACATGTGGAAAATGATCCTAGGAAAGCAGACATCATAGAAGAGAGGCAACCTGTCAGAGGTGACTCGTAAGCAATCAGTTTGCAGTTGCTAGCCTGGCTCCTTCTGTCCCAGTGCTGTCCTTCTAGAAAGGACACAACCTCAGCCAAAACCCTAACCAAATGCATGACAGAAGAGCCTGCCAGTGTTTAGTTTATAACAACTTGTAACTGATATTATACTGGTTTTGCAGTATCTAAGCATTTGGCTTTATAGCCCAACCTGATTTACAGGAAAAAGGCTTTAGTGCACAATGGGGAGACAATCTATCACACAGACTGAGCAGGCAAGTTGATGTCTCAACAGTGAGAGGCAGGTGGGACAATCACAGTTCTTCCTAAGAAAAGCGTAGAGGGAGCAAACACAGCTACCAATTTGAGTGGTGGCATGCACAAATGAGCACACAGGTAATTCAGAATTTATTTTATCTCCTGCTAGAGAATTTGAAAGGAAATCTGAGACACGGATGGTGCTAAGAGTTCACTGCATTATTCTTACATAGCAGTAGGCATCAGTTTACTAAAAGTAGTGAAGCAGGTGTCTAATCCCGTCAGTACACCTCTGGGGGCACTGAGGACATCCCTATCTGTTATCCTTGTTAAAACTTGTTGGAAAACTGATCTTAGAAGAATAATTCTGTATTTGTGCTAAACCCAAACTGCTTTAAAGATGTGGGGCTCCTCCCTTCAGCCAGCAGCCCGGGCAGCACTAGTCCTGCCTGCAGGAAGGCTGGGCACCACCACCTTCCTCACTGCTTGGCCCAAGCTGTATTTGTGCATTTCCAACAGAAAATACATTCCCACGTCCTCCAAAGACCACATTTCTCTCCATTTTCTGCCTCAAAAGAATAAAATACCTCATTTTAGGTAACTACAAGGTGTCAGCTCTCTGAATGCTAACTGTCTGACAAAGACTTCAAATGCCAAAGTCATGACCTTAGCTGTAAGAACTGCTTTACAGTATCAGGCTATAATAAGAAAGAAGATAACATTATTTGTTTTACAAGGCTTCCACTTTGTTGTGCTGTCTAGAAATGGAGAGATGGAAGTGGAAAGAAAAAGGTGTTTAGAAGTGCTATTAAATTCATGGCTATTAAAAAGCTTTCAATAATTCTTGTGGGTTTTCAGCTGTAATCACAGCTGATTAGTAATAAGCTGTTTAAACTATTAAATATTATTACCTTGTTCTGAGGTTATATTTTCTTACAAAGCAAGAAAAATACTGTAATCTAAGCTGACCAAAGCAACCTAGTTATCTCTTTTGCAGTCCTGATCTGGCAAATATGAGATCAATTTTTATTCTGAATGGGGTTCTCTTAGCTCTAAATAGCATAAAGTGCATCCAGCTTAAACTTTTCTAAAGTTTCAAAGAGAAAGTCTACTACACTAAATGGAATAAATATTAAATACATACACTCTTAACATACGCATCCATTTTTCACACCCAATGATAACTGGCTTTCCTAAATGATATTGATCCTAAAGCTTGTAAAGGCTGATGTAACTGTTGATGAAATCAGCTGCAATATAGGTTTATGTACATAACCAAGAGTAGGAAAACAGTAACAACCCTGTCACTCCAGCCCACATGTACTCATGGTCGTGTTTTTATTAGAATGTCAAGTCAATGTAAAGAAGCAGCTCCTATTAGAAATCTTTAACATTTCTGCTATTTAAAACCTCTGGTATTTATTAAAACCAGAAGTGATACCAGAAATACAACACACAATGAAAACTTCATCTCAGAACCAGCTAGGCCAAGTCCTTTGGGTAATAAGGAAATGGAGAAGTAGCTCCGTTTCAACTAATCTCAGACAAGTTTATTCAAAGCCAACATCTATCAGACAAGACAGATGTTTTAGACTTCAGGAAGATTTCTGCCTGTTGGTTTGGTCACATGAGAGAGCATTAAGAGCAATCACACCATCTTAGTGAGGAAATCAGAGACTCTTTGCTGGATCTACCATCAGATTTTGTGCTGCTATTCCTTTAGACTTTGGAAATTAAGTATGTATGTATTATGCATATATATGACTATTTCCATACATGCATGGAAATAATCAACAAAGTTTGAGCCATATTCAAAAGTAGTGATGTATCTATCCATGCCTTTGGCTGGATCTGTAGGATAAGTTATATCACATAATGGAATTTTCCTGAATTTCTGCCTGAACTGTGCAGACTGATCCTTAAGAAAAGCTACAGGTCTTGAACACAAAATCAATTAATTTGTCATTAGCAAATTAAGTATTTCTGTGAAAGCTTTCAGAGTAAATGTAACTTTGCTCATGAATGAGACCGCAACAAACCACAGAATGTGCAATTCAGTTTCCTAGTCCTAAACTTGAGAGAGAATATAGTCAATGCGATCATGCTTCTGCAGTAGCCTCTGTCACTGTATTTCTTGGCATATATATTCCCTGTCACTACACTTCTTAGAATAATGAAGTCCTCAGCACCAGCTTGGTTTTACAGGCAAAGAAAAACAACCTCCAGAGCTGCTAAAAAATGGCTCAGGACCATCCTGGTCTTCATATTTTTCATCATTCATTTTTGCTTCAGAGGAGCAGCTGGGCAGCCTTGTCTGAATGCAACTGTTCCCACAGAGAAGTCACACAAAATTAGCAGACTCCTCAGTGTAATTATTTCCCTGCCTCATATTTATGCTTGTCCCATCCCTGCTTGTTCTTGATGATATACAACAGTGGTATCTCTTATGGGAGACTTTTTCCTGGCCCTTGGAAAGATTTTCCAGCAAACTGCTGTGGGGAGTTACTAGCATTTTGCCAACAACCTATTTGCCAGGCATGTGGGTTTTACCTTGTGTAACAGCAGTCAGGGGGCTATCACACTTGGTTAAGTTCCCATCCTCTTGCCCTTTTGCTAGCTTCTGACATGGTTGTCTCCACCCACAGCACTACAGTGGATGATCTCCAGTGTTATCTCACCAAAACACCATTTCTGCTGGACTGCTCCCACTGTGGCTCCAGTTAAACCAGATACTGGCTGAATCCTAAGTGTTCTCCCCTTCCCCTAGCCATCTTTGTGTCTCACCTTAGCTTATGAGCTCTTCAAAGCACATCTTTTCTCAAGTGTTTGGACAGTTCGTAACACCTTCTGAACACTCCACAAATTCACAGAAAGGTACCAGATCACTTCAAACCACCAAACAAAATGTTCCTATTTAACAGCCGAAAAGCTAAGTAGAATCTTTTTCCTTTCGTTTTGTATTTTCATTGGCAGCATCCAGTGAATTAAATTTTTATTTAACTCTGAAGTATTTATTAAAAGAAGTGAAGCATTGCCCAGAAACTCCATCAGAAACCAGTCATGTTCAGTGCCATACAGCTGGATATGAGACACGGTGTAAAGTTCTGAGCTCAATGAACTCTGTGGCAAAATTCATTATTTTTCTGGAACTCCCATGTAAGCTTTTATTTTTGTTTTTCTTTTTAACATTAGGTATCTAAAAAGGGATGCTCTCCATCCATTCTTACAGGTTCAAACAAGCTTATAAAAATATACACATTTTTTACTTGTCAACAACATACTGTCCCAAAGTCTTCTGCATCTTAAGACAGTTTGGTCAAACTATACCAAGAGAAAATTAAACCAGAACTATTAAATGGACTAATGCACTTTTAGCTCACCTAGTCCACGTAACAAGCAGTTACTACTGATCTGCCCCTGCTGATTTTAAAACATATTAAGGACCAGCATCTTAGCCATGCAGGTATCAGCATAACAATGGCACAGGACAATCACAGAATCATAGAATGGTTTGGGTTCAAAAGCACTTTAAGATCATTCAGTTCCAACTCCCCTGCCATGGGCAAGGGACCCCTCACACTAGACCCTGGTGCCCAAGGCTCTCTCTGACCTGGCCTTGAACACCGCCAGGGATAGGGCATTTAACACTTTCTTGGGCAACCTGTTCCAGGGCCTCACTGCCCTCATAGTAAAGAGCTTCTTTCTTATATCTAACCTGAACTTCCACTGTTTAAGTTTAAACTCATCACGCCTTGTCCTGTTGTTACAGTCCCTAATGGAGAGCCCCTCTCCAGCATCCTTGTAGGCCCCCTTCAGATACTGGAAGGCTGCTCTGAGGTTTCCACGCAGCCTTCTCTTCTCCAGGCTGAACAGCCCCAACTTTCTGAGGTGCTTCAGCCCCCTTATCATCTTCATGACATCTCCTCAGCATTTGCTCCAACAGCTCCATGTCCTTCTTATGTTGAGGACACCAGAACTGCACAGTGCTGCAAATGGGACAGTAAGTCCAACACGTGCTTCGCTTTCACAGATGAACATAGCCAGCACCTTCGTTGTGCAATCAACAGTTAAGCCAGACCTTCTGGACATGAGTGTCAGCAACAGTCCTCTTGACTAGGCTCAGCTTCAGCAGCTGTTTGCCAGAGCAAGCTCCTCTTCCAGACTCACGTCTGCCCTTGCAGCCTCCTCTGGCACACACTCCTCCACAAAATACATGACTAACTTGTGAGGAATATGACAACTTGGTCAGAGGTGAAAAGTAAAGATTAGAGCTATTCTAAAAAAACCTATGTCAAACTGTACAAATTCACTTTTAAAAAGCACACCAACACAAAGCCTAGAGTTGTGACTAGGACATGAACCACACAGAAGTTCTGCCATTTTTGACAGAATATGTTTTTCAATGTATGTCATAAAAACTGTAGAAAAATAAAGACTTTTAAAAGATAGCACATTTCAGAGGTGCCAAGTCTATCACGCCAGCTCTGTTTGCATGTATCCATGCTGGTCACTGCTGTCTGCACAGTCTCCACAGAGTTCTTTTAAGGTCTCTTGCAGCAGCACGGTTAAGGCGGCTGCTGAGGCTCCTCTATCCCCAGGGATCACAGTTTCATGGAAGGCTGAGTATCACAACAGAAACCAACTACAAAAACAGTCTGCGGGCTCCTGCCCCGCTCCTCTGGTAAAGCAATTTGTACTGCGTGAAAGGCAAGGGCACAAATGGTGAAAACTGATCAAAGTAAATGCTCCTGGTAAAGTACCATTTTGTTTTGCTGACTTCAAGGCATCAGATCACAGCCTCTGTGTTTTGTTCTAAAAAGATGAAAGTCAAGTGCCAAGGATTCGTAAGGCTGAATTAACTATTCCAGCGTGAAGGGCTTCAGAGAAATTCATAGCACATTTTCCAAAACAGCCATTACGAATTTGTGCTAATAAATGTGCACAAAATGTGTTGTGCTGTATTGAATTACAGTGCCCAGGCTAGGACAGCTGTTCTTTAATAGAGAAAAATGAATTTTAACTCTCAGATCATATAAACATATTTACTGACTTAAAAGTGATGCACTTAAGAGGGATTTGTGACTTCTTAACTCAGTGCTCAGCTGCAAAGATTAAGGTAATCAGTACAAAGCAGGCAAAATACAGAACTGAAATTTGAAGATCTATACCTCTCACTGCCCTCTATTAAGTGTTTCCACTCTTTTTGTTAATACTTATAAGACAAATTATTCTGCTATTGTAGCAGTCAAAGAAACTAACATGAATCACAGAATCACCAGGTTGGAAGGGACCTCTAAGATCATCAAGTCCAACCCATGCCCTACACCTCCACTAAACCATGTCATCAAGTTCTATATCCAGTCTTTTTTTAAACACCTCCAGGGATGGTGACTCCACCACCTCTCTGGGAAGACTGTTCCAATATTTTATTACTTATCTTCACAGTTCATCACTGCGTAATATCCAATATAAGAGGTTTAGAATTTCTACTGAAATCCACATAAAGATAATGTCCATACATTGCTTATAAAAGAATTCAATCAAGAATTAATCCATGAATCCACTTTCTGTGGTGGGATCTGGTTCTGCACTGATTTATAAAAGTGTTTATTAATTGCTTTAGGAAGGCTCTCCAGGCCAGTTTCAATTCTAAGATGAAAGCAAAAGTGTATTCTTTAGGCAGGCACTGTGAATTCAAAATGGAACTCTTCCCCCCTCCCCTTGCCTTGTGTTTTTGCTATGCTCACTGAATATTGTGTTACAGATTTGATACTGAGCCAGCTATAGTAGATTGCAACATCCAGCTTCTGGGAGCCAACAGTTTCTGAGAGAAAGTTTGCTGATTTTTCCAAGAAACACAAAATATGTTCACGTGGTGTTACTGCTTGAAGGTGCTTTTGCATAAAGGGTTACATATTAGCACTTAAATGACAGGACAGTACAAGCCAGTTCCTGCAAGCACAAGACCCCTGCCACACTCATTTGCACAGGGCAAGCACCTATTTATTTTTAAAACTTTCCCCAGCAATGAGACAGAAATCTTCAGAACTGCATCACAGAAATAAATATCTCCAGGAAAACGGCAATGCCATTAAAAACAAGCACTCACATCCACACACTGTTACTTTTTCTCCTGCAAAACTCAAAGCTGTGCCACCCTCACAGCCCTTGCCAGGTGCACCATGCTTCAGCCTTTCTGTCAGGCCAGCACTAAAGGATGCTGCTGGGGCAGGGACCTGCCCCCCTGGGAGAAAGCAGGGGGGCTGCAATGCATGAAGCACATGGGAGGGAAATGCTTTTCTTTTTGTATTACTGCCAGGATGAGGCATGGTTCAGTCCTCAGGGAAGGGGTCTAAGTCCCTGGTAGCAATTACCAGGTGTGCGGAAGACTAAAATTTATTTCCAAGGCTCATGTAACACTCTCATTTTAAAATAAACCCTTTGCTTATTTTATCCTAAATACATGGTTGCAAATGGACTGGTATTGCCTGGACCTTCTCACCCACACTCTATAAAGAGAATCAGCAGTTATAGTTCAGTTCTGAAAATCATGGGAAAGATTCACCCCTGGCATAATTCCAATGAAGCATTAAGCTGGACTGATGTGGTCCCATACTACTGCAAATCTGCTGGTGCTTATGATCTACCACCACCCAGAATGGAAAACTGGGCTCCAAAAATTATGCAACAGAACAGAAAGGTTGATAAGGACTACCCAACTATAAACTACAGCCCATTGCATGCTCCTGCACCACGTGTGTGCCAGGATCCACCAACAAACTATTTTGAAGTATACATGATGCTCTCAGAAGGCCACTTTAAAATGAAGATGCATTATTAATGGCTCAGAGCAGAAATGCAGCCTCAGCTTGTGTGTTCAAGGGAAGAACTAAGCAAACCTCCCTTCACCCTCAGTGAAGACGCACCATCAGCTCTATAGTTGGCACATGTTATCCTCAGAGCAAAGCAACGCACTCAGATATAACAGTACCTTTAACAAAGATCTACAGTTTACCCTCAGAACCAACCTGAAAACTGACCTGCCCATCCACTGACATGGTAGCTGTGTCCAACAGCCTGATAAAAAGAGTCCATTCAAACAAAAAACTAATAGCTTGAATAGCATATTCAAATGTTGCCTGTAGTTCTCCCTCCAGTCTATGTTCTGGTACCCTTCTAGCCCTAAATATTAAATGACCAAGCTGAGAATCTGTGTAACAGGATGGTATTACAGCACATTTAGGTATAGACTCCTCACATGGATTTGTAATTCAGCTGCTCCAGACAGACTGAAAAACCAAACTACAAGTAAAATCTAGTGCTGTAACACTGTCAAATACATTATGTGCATGATGAGTACAGTATAGTTCAGTGGCATGCTGCATGGCTCTAAACATACTGCTCGGTACCTGGCAATGCTGCCATTTTCAATTACACCAGTACCAACTTTCTCCTCAAAAGTTTAAGAGTAGACAACTGTGCTGGCAAGTTTTAACTGGAAATGCAGCGATGGAAGTGCCCATTCAGAAAGCACCACAGCTCATGCAGCATCAGACAGTTCGTACACAAGTAGTAGTTCTTACACAATGCTATAAAATACTAGTTCTAACTTCATGAAAACATTGGACTGTTTCTGCCCATGACTAAGTCACATAATTTATCTTCAGATAAAAATGTAGCCAGTTAATTTCTAGCATTCCAAAGTTGCTATTTTAAGCTGGAGCTGCTAAGTGCAAGCACATTATGTTAGATGCTAATCATTTATGCAAATAGGTAGGTAATCAAAAGATTCAGAGCAAAGCTATCCCTAATACAAATAACTTGGCAAACTGGCAGGATGGTTACTGAAGTCCTAATTTGCACTAGAAAGTGATATTACTTTCACAGTAAGAGAATAAGTGAAAAAACTTGAGGCTTTAAGTAAGGACAGCAGATTTAGAACTCAAAGGGTAATAACTGTATTAGCACAAGTCATATTTAGACAGTGCTACTTCTGTGACAATGATCTTAATGGCTGAGGGGGGTTAGACTGGAGATGAGAAGGCTCAGGGGGGACCATATTGCTCTCTGCAACTGTTTGAAAGAAGGAGGTAGTGAGGTGGGGTTGGTCCCTTGTCCCAAGTAACAAACAATAGAACAAGAGGAAATGGCCTCATGCTGCACCAGGTGAGATGTAGATTGGATATTAGGAACAATTTCTTCATCAAGAGAGTGCTCAGGCACTGGAACAGGCTGGCCAGGGTGGTGCTGGAGTCACCATCCTTGGAAGTATTCACAAACCGTGTAGACAAGGCCCTCAATGATATAGGTTAGTGGTGGCCTTGGCGGTGCTGGGGAACGGTTGGACTTGATGACCTTAAAGGTCTTTTCCAACCTGATTCATTCCATTATTCTATGATTCAAAAGTATAACCTAAAGAGTTTACTGATAAATTTTATGTAGACATCATACACAGTGTAAACAGTCTACTTGAGTTCTGTTTATCTGAGTAATATAGGATCCATCTTCCCCTGTGTATGTATATATTTCAACCCAATTTTTACTTCTGCTGTGTTATCTCATGCATTATATCATTTGGAGAACCAGAATTCTCCTGAAAAGCAAGAGTTTCCAAAACCATCTCTGCACAAGTATCTCACTCAGCTCTGACAAACAATCAGATCTGATCTTCACAGGCCATCCCTGCTGTGGGCACCTGCAGAACAAGGACTGCCCACAGTGATAGCCATAGGGATCATCAGTGGAAAGCCCATGCCCACCAGACCAAGGCTGGGGCCTCTTCACACATTCCTCTTGTGACCCAAAATAGATGCTCAGGCTCCCAAAGATTAAGTGAAACCATTTGTGCCATCTGCCCTTCCACAAAGTAGCCAAGCTTCCCAGCTCCTGAGACCTAAAACCACAATGTTTCATTCAGCTTTGCATAAATCATTAGATGTCAATACTGTTCACATGCCATATAATGAATCCTAAGGGGAAAGCCGTCCTTTTATACATCTTGTGGGAAAATCTCTTGCTGGCTTTGGATCTGTTTAAGGGCACAGGATCCATTCGTGTAAGCCGCAAGTACAGCATCTTCCCTACCATTCTTATGTAGCCTAGTCACAAAATGGTATCATATCAGACGTAAGTTGTACTTTAACAATTAAGGCAGCAGACTCATGTGAAAAGCCAACATTTTCCCAGACAATTCTGCACTTCAGTGTAGATATAGTGCAGATCTGTACTTTTCTTTGGTCAATCAGCTGGGCTGCAATGTAAGTTTAATTTGATACTCCTTTTCCTTTCTCCCATCCCTGTACTATTGCCAGATAGTTGTGTCACATAGTGCCCAACACCTTGAAAACACAAAGGTGGGGAGGGAAAGATTTAACCATAAAATTGAGGTATATATGGGTACATACTAAAGAGCAGCTTCCATCCCAAAGAAAATGTTTCTTAAACTGACAGGTAGAAGCCAGATGACAAATTGCTGCCAAGACCATTTTCCTTCAATTCATTTGGGGCATTCTGAGCAAATCTACACAGGCTTTTCCAGGTAACCGCAAGATTCCACCACCTGTATTTTTCAGCTGGTGCTAGCCACCCAACCAGAAATTACATAGCTGCATTAATGTGCTGATACTGTGGCGGTACATCTTGCCTCCCAACAGGTCTCAATGATCAGAGTATGATACTAACTGTGGGTTCAGCATTAGCACTATCTCATCTCTGCCAGTAGACGCAGCAAGTTCACAGTTCTCTCAGCTGCAGAACAACATGCAGATGTAACAGAGCACATGGTGTCACAAGAACATCACAGAAAAACTGGAATCTGAATACAGAATTATCCAAATCTCAGGGTAAATCCTGAAGGGATGAACACTTCTCACTTGTTTCAAAAGCTGCAGGTGGGGAAGGAAAGAGGCTGAGACAATGAGGCTTCACTAAGCAAGATTACAAACAAACATGAGATGATGGAAAGACTGCAGGACAAAGGGTTATGCCATTTGAAAAAATATATAAAACTATTTGTTCCTGTAAGGTTTTGCAGCCAGATCACACATAGCTCTAGATGAATGGAAAAAAAGAAACATCATTCTACAGGTGTCTTTCGAGGCACAGTCACATTGGGATGTGTAAAATGTGGAGTTCACATTTTTATTGGACATGTAAAACTAAATTCTTGCTTCCCAAGCCAGAGTAAAGAACAGAGTGTGTGCATGAGTCATAAAAATCTAAAACACTGGGCAGCAGCACCAGATTTAGGGAACAGTTTTGTTGACTCTATTGTCAATAACACACCAGCCTGAGTAGGAGTTGGTGCAACTGTGTGTCTGTAACGCAGATGGTCACAAATGTATTAGAAATTAAATACAATGGAAACTGCTTTCAGAAGATTCAAAGTAACTGTAACCAACGCATTGTCTTCTTACTCCTCTGCAGCAGGTCTTCATTCTTCCCAAGTTTTTTCTATTTGGAAACTTGAGAAAACAATCCTGGGAATAGTTCAAAGAATGAATTTAAGATATTGATTACATGGAAAAAAGGAAAAAAAAAACCATAATCACCAAACCCCCAACGAACCAAATCTTCTATTAAATCAGGCCTTATATATATCTATATCTATATAGTATATGCTTGCAGAATCAAAGCCACGAGAACTGACAAAATGCACCAGAAGACATTACTGAGGCTGCCATGCAAGTATTTGCTTGCACAATGATGCCACTCCATGCACTTATCTGCACTGTATTGCAGATACTTGCTTGGAAACAGGTTTACTGAAGAAAATACTGGCATGCTTTCCACCTAAGTGTAAGAACAGACTCTTTGTGTGCTGTATTTTCCCATGTCACTTCAGATGCATTTCAGTGTCCTCAATGCAAGTATCACTTGAAACCGAATTAATGGAGGAAAGAAGCAACATTCCAATGGTCTGTTCTGAAAGGATACTGCAAAGCAAGTGCACTGTGCTTCTCTGCAGAACTAGTGTCATGCAGAGTCACATTTCCCAACAGGCCTCAAAACTTCACTTAAATATTTGCATGCACTAGCAAATCATGTCTGTGCAGATGAAATGAAGACTCTGCATCCTTGGGTGATGACAAAAGAGCAAGCGAGGCTTCAACCAGCCTTCAGGGTTACAGAATGCCTGTTATCTCCACAAAGGTGACATGTTTTAATACTTTTCCCTTACTGATAAGATTTGGCTCAGCACCAAATATTACCTCTCATCTAGAAACATTGCCGGGGCGATGTTTATCACACACGGCATCAGCTCCAACCAAAAGAAAAATACTTCTATATTCTAAATTGCTACAGCACTTGTTAAAGAGGCACTATCAGCTATAAATTACCTGTAATTCCTTCAAACTTTTTCAAGCAATTGAAGTTTCAGATGTTTATACCTCACGGTGATGCTATTTTCGCATCTTCTTTAAATAACAAGTTTTACCTCTGCAGAAGTACTCTGTTTATGTGTCACAAGGGAAATAAGATGCTCTTTTAGAGAAGAACAAACTTGAGTATATGGTGTTATCAAAAGCATAATCTACATAAAAAAACCAACCCACAATTAAACCATTTGTGCCTCTTATACCTTGCCACTGCAGGGTTTTACCTTTTTAGCTGATACAAGAGGAGCACGACTGTCAGGCACAGCCCTACACAATTTATATCGGAAGTTTTCCTCAATGCTGAGAGATTGGAGGAGAACAGCTTCACTAAATACAGCTTTTGGTTCAAACAGACACTCCAGAGAACAACATAAACATAACCACTCATGACAAGTGGTGCTCCAATATAGCAGGGGGTTGGAACTTAAGAGCCTTTCCAAGCCAAACCATTCTGATTCTGTGAGCCCAAAGCTGAACTGGAACCTGCCCATCAAGTTTGTGATAGAAACAGACTCCTGGAAATGTCATCACTTCCTTAATTACCTTTTCTTGGGGAAATTAACTACAAACAAAGCAGTAATTCATAAATACTCCAGGGCATGTCAGAGAGAAGCTTTGAGGAGCAGACTGGAGATCACAAACGTGAATCACAGCTTAGGATGAAAATCAAAACACACCAAGAGAACATGTGAGTATGTGCAGTGTGCTTACACACACAAGCAGCAGAAGAGTTCATTTAGCAAAGACAGCAGCAGTAGCCCCCTTTCCCTCTACCAGTCCTACAACTGCGTATCAGTACCTGCTGAGCACTTGGAAGCAGAGGAAAAGAAGAGTCCAGCAGGTCATTTTAAATAGCAGTCAGCAAAACTGAACAATATGAGAAATCAGAGAAGTTGTTCTGACATTCTTCTGTTTGAACCCTTTAGCCTTCTGTGCTGGGCCTTGGCATGGCTTCAGTCACCGTTCCATGCAGCTCTGAAACTGAGAACAGGTCTCGCTTCCTGTGCACAGCAAACAGTCCCTTTTCTAACCGTGGAAAATACCATGACTTTCCAATGTAGGAGAAGCACTGCTGCCTCTTTAAGGGGAGCATGCACCAAGCCACGCTCCTGCAGGACAGCAGGCTCTGCACAAACAGACTCCTCTGGCCGACATATGACTTCCTTTGGCAGTTCTGGTGGGCAGAACTCGAGAAGATTGCCAAATCCCAATGACCAGAAAATCCAGAGCTGGCTAAAAACATCCCACAAACACTGCAGTCCAGAGCAAACAAGATGAAAAAAAAAAAAAAAAAAAAACAAAAAAAAAAAGGGGGGGGGTTTTTTGGG
>NDXB01014180.1:32176-82152 GCA_002631895.1 Agapornis roseicollis
CAACACAAAAAAAAAAAAAAAAAAAAAAAACCCAAACAAACAGCAACCCCTTTTTATGATACAAATCTGATTATCACTTCTTCACTGCCTGCTTCTACTTGAGAGCCAGTGTGAAGCCACAGCCTCATCCTGTCTGGATTTTACTGTAGTGCTGCTCGGCCCTTTACAAACATCAGGCTTTGGCTCTGCCAGCTTCCTGCTCCAGCCCCACGGCCCATTCCTGCTGATCTCACCTTCATCAACAACAACGTCCTGCCAAAATTCACTATCATCACTGCTGAAGGGCCAGTTCATCCAATGAACAATCCAAGATTGCCTCATCAGCTCCAAACACATACAGATACTCTTCTGCAATCACCCCCATCAAAGTGGCACTTAAAGAGTCAAAAGTATCTTCCAGTTTATACACCCTTGTGCTCCTACAAGCCTTCAGTTTCTTCTCTGTAAGAACAAAAGCGTGCACGCACAGCCACCACTGGGCTTTTGTTTAGCTTTGGAGCATGCATCCAGTTAACCTTGTTAGCAAATCCTGGCTCTTCCCACAGTCAAACTTTAGCTGCTTAATGCCTCAAAAGCCTTTTGAAGATGGAAAGCAGGTCAGGCAGTATTATAAGAACCGCTTATTACATATGTGTTTTATGATGGCAAGTGTTTAATAATGGCAAGTGTTTAGCAAATTTTGAGTTCTAGAGAATCATTTACTATTGAATTATTTTCCACTTCCAATTAATAAAAGTCTTTTAAAAGTAATCTTAGTGCAGACCCAACCTTGTTTGATACAAACATCTGGAACCTATTCAATACAATTTTCAACATTCTTGTTTCCCATATCATCCATGCTACTGATGAGTAACATGTGTTCTGCTGGAAGAAAGTAGCAGAAATGGGAGTAAGACACTAAAGGGGATAATACAACAGCTCAAGAGCAGCTCACAACTGTGATGGATTTTATTCAAATTGCAAATGCTAATATACATTCTGTTGTATTTCCATGGAGATTTTTACACTGTTGTCAGCTGAAAAGCATGACCAGCTCCTGCAGATTGTGTCAATCTCTGCTGGGGGCCACAAGGCATGCTATAGTGTTTCCTACATGCCACGCCAGAGGATACAAGCTACACCAATGGGATATAACACTCCTTAGGAGAAGGCCAGATCTATTCTAATTGTTTTTTGAATGAAGGAATGACACAAATCTAGTCATTACACAGGAAGACAAAAAAATTCAAAATCCAGACTTGAGGAACACCAGAGATCTCTGTGCTGTCAGGTACAAAGTAATATAAATGACTGCAGATCCTGCTAGCATTCATCACTTCATATGCTGAAAAGCGCATCTCGAAGGAGGCTGACTGTCCAAGCAGAGATTTCAGTACACCCAAGTGCCAGACTTTCAGAGATTTCTTTTGAAGAAGGTTAATTTAAGGGTATTTTTTCACATCAGCTAGTGACAATGACAACTGGAACAAGGAGGAAGAAAAGAGACAGCATCCTTCAACCTACTTTTGAATGGTAACAGGGTTATGTAAAAACAAGAGGAGGGGAAGCCATTTTCTCTTGAACTGAAAAGCGTAAGATTCACTGCAGAGCACTTAGTAGATTTAGCAATAACTTCTTTCTGTAACCTTTATTACTCATTTCTACGGATACAAAGTGCATGGGCAAAAGGCCACTGTTCCTTGTGGAATAGTTACCACCTACACAACCTTCCTCTCATTAAGGGTTTCTCACTGAGGGAAGCATTTATACCAAATAGTTGTACTCAAAGATTGAAGCAACTTAGAATCTATAGAGAGGAGGAGTGCCTGTCACTTAAAGACAAAACATAAGTCATTACTATTATTTAGTATGGGTGGCTCTGTAATGGCAACTACTAAATTCCTTCCTGCACACCCCTTCATGGAACACCACCTGGGAAGCCAGGTGGCTGGTGATTCAAATGGAATAGAGGATAATGGGACAACCTCTACCATCAATACAAAGAGCAGCTTTTACTACAGATGACCATGAAAAAACAGCTTCAACTCCTAAGTGAGCACTTGAGAAAGACATCCCTGCTCAGGATCAGTCAATTTTGGCAAGCAGCCTTAAGTCCCGAGAGATGGAAAAGACAAGATGAGATGGTTGGAAATACCACAGGTGCTTTGTGATGAGAGGCAGTGGCATAGAGGAAACTGCAGTGTTTCTCCTCATGGAAAAGAAGAAGCATTTCCACCACGATCACCAACAAGAAGAAGCTGGACTGTCAAAGACTCTTCCTGGACTATGCAATTTTCCTCTCTGAGTAAGTGTGACCACCGTTAAGATGCAGGGGAGGGAAACAAGATATTGAAAGGAAGATTTGTACATAGGGCCTTCACACTAACCAGTAGAAAGACTGAAGTAGAATATTACTGTCCGAAGCATTCTGTATTTGTACAGATCTACTGCTGATTTTTTTATCTTCCTGACTGGCTGGGCAGGGGAGAAGAACATTATGGTTTTCTTGTTGTATACAGCTCATGGCAGCAGTTTCAACTCTGAGGAAACACAGCACATGCAACACAAAATGATACTGCTGCTAATCTGCCATCATTTTGGTAAGCAGGAAGAAATTCAGTGCCAAACAAGACTTGGGGGTGTTTTAATATCGCTTTTCTGCCTTAGTACATAGTCAGAGAAGGGTGGGACTAAAAAGACTGCAGATATATTCTGACAAGAAAAAAAAAAAAAGGCAACTCCTGGATACTTTAAGAAACAAATTTTAAAGTGTAGGGTGGATTTTTTAGTTATTTAACCTTCATTTTCAAACCCTCCTAGCAATTACAATAGGATATGCTCAATACTGCAATAAAAGCTTTGATATTTCAGACGGCTGGGGAATGAGATAAAAGGAATAAGCTTACAGTATTAAATGAATTCCATTCTTATTTGGATATTCTCTCCTCTTTGTCCTTTCTATGTGTTTACTTGATACTAGGACAAAAAAAACCTCAATGACATTTGGCCTTTTCACAGTATGTCCCAACAATTATGTACTTAAGCAATATATTACTTTAAGTAGATACATAGCTACATCTACTAATATGTTGGGACATACTATAAAATAGCTACACTTATGCACTTATTTTAAGTAATATATCTAAGTAATAAATCTACTAATATGTAAACGACCTACATATTAGGTCTTCTAAGCCTTTCCTCATGCAACTATGCACTGCGCTGAAATGCAGCGGGTATCTCCCTTCAATAAGACTACTTACATGAACTAGGAATTACCCAGGAAGAGTATTTTAAAACTTAAAAGCTCACATTTTCCACATTTGTGGAGTAACTGATAAGATTTTGTTCAATCACTGCATCTTAACCACTGACTGGTACTGATGAACTTAGAGCAGATTCTAAGGAAAAAGAAGGAAAAGCAGACTGTTTGTGCACTGCAGCCAAAGCAGGACTGAAATGGAGTAAATGTTAATGAAGGCCCTTGAATGCATTTCAGGACTTCAGCAGAAACTGACAGAGGAACAAAAAAAGTGAGAAAACAAATATGCACTGAAAATTAAGTGGGGGTACATGAAAAAAAGTCCTGAAACCACAAACACAGCATAGCTGTTGTACACAGGGCTGGGTAAGCTCCCCTTCATATCCTGATTTTTCAGGCAGTTCTTTTACCACCACATCTAGCACAGTCTTCTCAGCAATGAAAGAGTACTTTTCATGATGCAACTACTTTTGACTGAATCACCACAGGGGTGAGGGGGACAGGTTTAAAGTTACAGGGGAAAAGATTCATGGGCATGGACTGATTTTGGCTATTCTTAGAAACCAAACCAACCAGAGCACCCCAAATCTCAGCCTCCACATACATCTATTAGAAATGAGCTATAAAACCTGAACCGAGAAGAGGAAAAAACCCCACTATATCCTCAAGAAATATTCAATACAGATGGCAAGATTTGGTTGTAGGAAGAGTTAAATAAAATGTATGAGCTGTACTAACTAAAAACATGTGCTTATGCAAAAACACAGCAGAGCTTCCCCATTCCAGCCCACTAATCTTCAGCAACTCCCCTTTCTGACACTACCCCTGCTCCTTCTGTCTTTCTCAAAGGGAAAAAATACCCAAACTAATCATCTGGAACTATCCATTAATCTACATACTTGACCTTACACTGGTTTCTGTTGTTAATGCTTCAGTCAGACTCCTGCTCTGTGTGCTCCTAATCCCCATCAACCCCCAGTTAATCCCAATTCCACTATCATCAACCCTGGCCAGATTTATTCCATGCAGGTACCAAACTATTCAGATGGTTCAATATTATATTTAATCTGCAATGTATTTTGATGCTCTATTTTCTGTAGTCTTTCTAGATGTTTCTGTGATGCATGGTAAAATCTACCCAGTGTCTTCTGCCTGCCCACTGGGAATCATTAGAACTCACAGATGACATGCCTCATACCTTTTTTGGGTTGCTGTTATGTTTGGTACAACCTTCTGATGCCGGTTTCTCCTTCTAAGCAAAATAATTCTTTCTCTCTGGAGAACATGTTGCAAAATATCCATTCGCACTGTTTCTAACCACTGGTAAAAACATGAGGTTTATCTCATCTGTTTAGCAGAGATGATCTAACTTCAAATGGTGCCTGCACACATCTCACGGTTTTTTCCATGCCGGAAAAAAGACAACACAAAACAAACAACAAATTACATTTCAAAAGTAGAAATGCTTTCTTCTACTTTCTTCAAAATAGGCTTCTATTATGTTTTGTCCTTACCAGGACATAAAATTGATGCAAGTTCAATTGGAAAAGTTTACCATCAAATAGAGCTCAACTACTGCTATTTAGAAATGATTAATTATACCTAAGCTACCCATCTCATGAAAGTAAGTAAATGATCAAGTCCAACTAATTCTTTATACAGCAAAACTTATTTCAAAGCCTGAATGAGCAGAGCAAAGCTAGGCAACATCAGGCAGTCAGTATCTTGCTTAACAAAAGGAACTCCATCTGTCTTGTTTATATACCTCAAATCAATTAAACAGAAAAGGCAATGAGTTAAAAACCTGTTTGATTTAACATCTGCTGAGCACAACTTTAAGATACAGCTATGCATGAGGCATAATCTTAGAAAACAAATATCTGCACCTGGAAAACAAAGAAGACTTTCAAAGTAGATGTACTGTACCATAGAGCTCCATTTCACGTAACCTCTTTCTAACCAAAAGTACCATCAGATCTCTACCTTCTCTCGAGGCTTGCAACAAAACATTGCTTATGGGAACTCCTCTCTAGTATTTTTCCATGCTTAAAAATCAAAATACTTCCATACATGTTCTTTCTCTCCTCCCATCCCTTCTCCCAAGCAAGTATTTGAAAAACACGCCACTAACACAAGAGCATCTTTTTAAGCTGTATAAACAGAACAGCATGAATGTGTTGACCTTCATTTAAATGAACCCAGAAAGCACAACCTCTGTTTTCCATGCCCAAGAACTGAAAACAAAGTAGTCCACTATTAATGTTTCAGAAAGGGTTGCAGAGTTTTCCCCGCTAGTATCCTCAACTAGTAGAAACAGACAAGTTTTCAGCAACTGGTCTAAAACTCAAGTCTAGGTCACGCTCTTGTACAAGTCTCAGGTCCATGGAGTTCCTATTCTTTTTCAGCAATAGCTAACATTACTCAATTTGAGGGCTTCCCCCACCCCAGACATGGCTGTATTTCAGAGATGCTTGACTTCCATCACAAATTCTCTAAAATGCAAGTAAATCATTGTGCCTTAACAGCCTTAATGGAAGGGCCAGATGTAGAGTTCACTTTTCACCTACATTAATGGATGAATTTGTCTTAAGCACCATGATTGTACAAAAAGGAAGAAATGAACAAATACAAACTATTTGTAACATTCCTTGTTTATTATTCCAAACAGCAGTCAAACTTCTTGTTGTGAAAGTCTCTTTTCCCCAGAGATAGCCCATAAATTCTCTCAGATTTATCCCTCTTTACCATAGAAAGGATAGGAAGTTGCATGAAAACAATGAATGGAAGTGCACTTTTTATCAGACAACGACAGGAAGCATTCTGCTTGGTTTACATGAGAGCTCTGTACTGGGGCCAAAACCAAGGGTGGGGAGGGGGAAGACTATGAAAATGAAATGCCTGCTTAGAACAAAAATAGCTTAAACAGGCTTCAAAACCATTGTATTTTCAATAAATTGAAACTCCTCCAGCCATCTTACCCACACTACTGCTGTTACTGTAATGAGTAAATTGAAGATGACAGAGAGGAAATGCCAGACTTCATAAAATCAGTTTCAGGAGGCAAAGAGAAAGAACCATACTTGCCTGCATGATCAGCCACACAGGAATTCATACATCATCAAAAAGCATGCATAAAAACACATGTAAACACAAATCAGACCTCAGCAGTCTATGCTTATCCAAGAAAAAAAAGTCTGAGCCTCTCAGCAAAGTGTTACCTATTTAAATTGCAAATGTAGACTTCAGTTCTTTGTATACTCATGGGTACTCTGGAAGGTGCTGATACAAGTTGTAATGATTTTCAAACCAGCACAGGAAGTGTTAATATCCCATCTGAGGCAGCATCAATAGCTACAGAAGAAGGTACCAAAATACACAGTAATAGTAAGTTTA
The DNA here is from genome assembly GCA_002631895.1 of Agapornis roseicollis. Taxonomy (NCBI): domain Eukaryota; kingdom Metazoa; phylum Chordata; class Aves; order Psittaciformes; family Psittacidae; genus Agapornis; species Agapornis roseicollis. The sequence goes on from NDXB01014180.1 coordinate 38,811, forward strand.
TACAAGATATTCACTCAACTGGGGGGAGGATTTTTAGTTTAAGAGGATTTTGTTTATGCTTGATCCCCACTGACTTCCATTTGGAGCTACATACAAAGCCATCTGTTTGCTCAGAATACACGGCGTTGTACCGGCTGTCCAAGGGGCACCACCATGCAGTTAAAGGAGTTTATAGCCCAAGTCTTACCTGATGGCTAATGAGAGCACCCTCAAGGAGACCAGGAGAGATTAAAGATGTCTCATGTTAACTGAATCAGGGTGCAAACCAAGCAGAGTTGATAGCTACTCTTTCAATTTCCAGGATTTTATAATTGTTGTTACTGGAACTATTAGACACTCCATAAACGTTTCTAAACCATTACAGCATTAGAGACTTCTACAAACCATTAACAGATTTTCCTTTAATTCAGAACATGAGCATCATTTTTGATAGGTCATCCAAACTCCAAAATAAATTCATAGCTAAAATTTTCCTTTTTATTTAATTTCTTTTATTTGGGCCCAAATTGCTGCTTCTCCTTCACACACAGACACAGTGAATTTACAGGGGCTCTGTCTGCACCTTTTTTCTCTATGCACTCCTTCCCACAACTCTCAAACTTCTCTGTAATTTGTTTTCTCCTCTATCGAGCCTTTATTATTCCATTAAACAGTTCCTATGCAGTCACTCACTTTCACCAGCACTTGTCATTCACTGCACCTACATACATACAAATGACTCTTCTTTCAGTAAGAAGCCTTGCTTTTTTATCTATCAATTGGCTTATTGGCAAGTCATTTTTTGGTCTTCAAAGAGGAAATAATGCATTCTGGATGTTGATGCATATTGATGCGCACACATCTGGAGGGAGAGAAGTGATTTTCTTGCAAAGATACCTTTCTGATGAGTGAGATGTGGAGTACCAGAGGGTGCAGCAACTTGCATGCAATCTTCTTCTGCTTTAACTTTGCCACTACCCCTGGGGGCACATGGGAGACTTCCCATTCATGTCTAACACATCTGAACAACAGGCTAGCAGTCACTGCCTCTAGTCCTTGGCCAGTACTGGAGCACGTGGACCCTGCTTGCAACACCAGGCATCCAGTGAAAAGCAGATGAAAGAGACATTTTGCTTTGGGGTCTGGTTCCCCCTCCTACCCCTTCGTTTTGCCTGTCAGACACCCTTCTATGCTGACGTATAGGTACTCCACTCCAGCATGAAGCTTTATAAGCTTTCCCCTCCCTAATCCCAGCTAGCACGTCAGGAACATCACTTTATACTAAAAAAGGGAACATCTGCTCAGTGCCGAATGTGGAGAAGATCTGATAAACATGCTGCTGGCCATGGAGTCGGAACAAAAGTGGCGGCTTTGAAACGCTTGATGCACATGTTGCCAGCCAGATCGGGATGTGCTGGAGCTGCCTTTCCCACCTCCTCAGCTGCAAACGGGTTGGAAATGTTCAGCAGTGGACAGGCCCCTTCATAAAAGGGAAAAATGTTGCTCCGTTACTTGGGATTCCAGCTGTGGCAGTTGGCAACTGCTTGCCTTGGTCCCATCAAAGCAGCAGGCCTCAGAAGCAGCACAAGCCAAAGGGAACGAAACAGTCTTGGGAGAAGATGGCCCCACAACTGAAAGAGCACCAGCCTTTTCCTAATTAAAAATAACAAGATTACAAGTTCAATTGAAGGCTGAATTCCTGTAACTGACCCTTTAAGGATGGGCTCACTAGACGTCTCACTGAACAAACCTTGAAAACTGATCTGTGTCAAATGCTTAAGCAAAACAAATCTTCCCTCCTCAAAACACTTAAAGTTTCAGTCTTGCCTTGAAAAAAGTAAAAACTTCACACAAAAAAGAAGGGGGAAAAGAAAGCAGAACCTGCTATACTCTTCCCCATCCCCCACTCAGTTAACCAACTCTGCTCAGCCTCTGCTGCAGAATCAGCAAGGAAATCAGTTCTGGAATATGCCCTGCTACATGTTTTCTCTTCAGACTTGCTAATTTTACTGTCTGGTTTGTTTTTAACAAGGAAGGACCCTGTACCCAAAACTGTTTGACTCTGCATAAAGGAGAGGAGGCAACATGAGGTTGGCCCCAGTACTGAGGAATGTTTATGTAGTCCTTGATCTATCCTGAACTCGAGGACAGCATCCCCTTCGACAGGGGAACAGTGTCTACACTCCCCTATCTGCAAGCTATAAAACTAAATGCTGGCAAATGTTTTTCCAAGTTCATCAAGGTACCTCGGGGCCAAGTTGGCTGAACCAGGCTGGTGTTGGAGACAACTCAAACCACAGCTCTATCTCCAACAAGTGCTATAAAACGTAACAGAACACTGGTACTAGAACTGTGGTCCACAGGTCATTGATGGCTCAGCTGCCCATACATGGTCTGTGGTATGTGTAACCACACTTCAAAAGGGTTGACTACACACCTGGATATTGCTGCAGAAGACAAAACCATCCTATGCTTCTGAGTTACTAGGAACAGAAGTCAATCAGAACAGCCATCACTAAGCACCACCAGTAAGCAGCTGACCTAATTTAGGCTTTAAGAAGCATTTACCTTTCACAATTTCCATATACGCCAACTATTCCTCAAAAAATATCTCCCATTTCTGATTAAAAATAAGAAAAAATCCTTAATCGTGTTAGTTTTCAAGCTCCTCCGAAAACATAACACATTAATCTATAAAGTCCATTTAGATCTGATTACCTTAAGCAAAAGAACAAACATATGTTAATAGAGATCCACAGGCATCTGCCTGTTTTATAAACAGTGTCAAGCGACATCTTGTAGAACAAGACCAAAGAGAGTTTTCTAATGTCCACATACCAGAATCTTGAAAACATTGTTTAAAATACTTATTACCAAACATTCAAATCCCTGCTGTGTGACAAGCTCAGCTACAAAATTACTTTAACTCTCAAGACAGGCAAATAACTGCAACAATAAAAAAAGAAAGGCCTACCAGACCTCACAGCTGGCCTTTCTGTTTAAAACAGAAGTGTCATTACAGCAGAAATACCAAGTGCCTTTAACTTATCGTGGTAATAGGCCTTACCCTTGCAAGCAAATCTCCAGAGTAATTTTTTAAGCCATCTAAGTGCAGTCAGCATTGGCTGGCTGTAGGCATGACGGCTCATGTAGGTCAGCAAGGCCATGGATATTCCTAAAGTCAGCAAACAGCAAGGACTTGGCTCAATGCATTCAAAAGCTTGTAACACCCCCCCAGTCAAACATAAGAACACACCTTAAAGGGTGTTCCTCATGCACTTTTTGTAGTAAAGAATCAGGGAATTCAGGTTTTGTTGCTACAATCTCCCTCCTTCATATCTACTCTCAATTTGCACTTGAGATTAAAAACCTCAGTTTATTAGCATAGACCTGCCTCCAAAGTGAAAAATCAGAAGACAGCTAATAGAGTAAATGAAACTCACTCTGCAATACTGCTTCACGCCCAGGAGATGGGAGCCCTTAGACCAGGGAAAGGCATGGACAGACATGTGCAACAGTTTGGCCATGCACTGTGGTGAAGCCCCAAGCCACTGTGAATTAGTGCACAGATGGTATTTGAAGTTTTCTGGAAAGCCCCAATCTGGGTGCAGGCAGGCCCCCAGATACTGGCTTGTGGGTGACAAATGCTATGACTGGCATCTAGGGCACAGCTTGGTGCTCCACGTACATGAGGTGCTGTGCCATTCACAAGGGACCATGGGGACGGACTCAAATGAGCAAGTTTCTCACAGGATGGCAGGTTTGACAGAACTAGTTCACAGGCAGAGGAATGAAAAGCCACTGAAAGCAAACTCCGCAGGTTTACGAGACAGAATTAATCACCCCACATCTCAACACAGCCAAAACCAGGATGTCTCATTCCCTCCACCTTTCTTCTTCCCACCAATACTTCCCAGCTACTTTATGCCTATTTTGATGCTCATCAGACCTGCCTTTGCCAGGAGCTGATTCAACTCACTAATGTGACAGGAAACTAACCCAGCAATAAAGAGACTAAGCAGGTTTCCATTGGTCTTTGGTGCAATGAATGGCAGGGAGGAAGGCTTGAGGAGCACATAGGCTGGCTCCCACCAAGAGCAGTAGCATAGCCTGCACCCCTGTCCCCACTATGGGCAGCAGGAAGCTATCAGACTTGATTGTGCTCACAAAACCACAAACTGAGCATGAAAAGACCTTCCTAGAAAGAGATACAGCTGACTTTAGACAATGTGCTGTCTGTGCAAACACATTTTCCCTCTAGTCCATGATCAGCACAACAGTGACACAAACTACCACTTTCAAAAGTCCCGCATGTATTTTCACTTTGACTAAACCTTTCCACAGTGGAGAACACAAATAATCACAGTTTAGCAACCGCTCTTATTACCAGAAAGGGCTTCGTGCAATACCTCACTAACTTTCATGCATATATGTGTATGCGTAAATATGCACACAAACACATATTCTCCAAAGCTATTTGACCTCCTTGTTCACAAAAAAAAATCAGTGGAAATGCGATAAATCAATCACACTTCAGTAACATGAAGGTATTTGTTCCACTTTTGAAGAACACCCAGGAGACTGTTGTTTTTGAACATAGCTCTTCCTGAAGCAATTTCATTTACTTTCCTCAGCATTACTAAAGAAGTCACCATTCACAATGACAGGACATTGAAGGCATAACATAAGGTCTCTTAAAATTGCTTCCCTAACCAGCATTCTCTAAGCCCATTATTAATACCTCAGAGGAAGGCAAGACTGAGGCTAGCTCCTTTATAACTAGTACCAAACTGCATTTCAGCACACCTTTCTCATCATCTTCATCTTCTGTGTTCAGCTCTTGGAAACAGCCACACTGGAGTATTAGAGCTGATGTGGGAGAAAGCTGAGGTTTGAATGGGTTTAATAATTTGTTAAATGGATACACTGTAGCCTCAGGTAATTTAGGTATTTGGGAGCCCATGGCACAAGTATTCAGCTACCGTGAAGTTACTCACTCTTGTTGAATCAACCTAATGCTTTCTTTTTCATATAGATTCATTTTCAAGGAGACTGAAGGAGCTGTCAAATGCTTGTATTAGATGAGCTCTCACTCCAAGTTAGACAGGGGAAGGCTAAGGGAGGGGAAATGCAGGGGAAATGAAAATGAGGATCAGGAAGTTTTACTTACTGTTCTGATTAAACAGATCCTGAGTAAATCCTGTTTGGGTTACAGACTCTAATAATTATCCCCGGTTACTATTATAGCATCTTTTTATGGGATAAAATGTATGCTCACAAGATGCAACAGATCTGAAAACCACTGCATGTCATCTTTTGCAGTTTCTTTACACATTCACCTTGCAAGATCACCATACTATCTGAAGGCCTAAAATAAATACCGCACACAGCTTCACGTGCATCACTACTGAAACAGGGTAGCTTGCTAAAACATCCAGGGAGAAGTTTGCAAGGATATAGAAGGGTCCATATTAAATTTCACAGTCTTCTGGCCACGGCATAAAAGGTTGCTTGTAGGCAAATGCTCTGCAGTAGAAAATCTTGGGATAAACTCTTTAGATCACTGTAAAATGCTGTCTCACCCTGATCTTTTTCTAATATAAAGAGGAGCAACCATTTGTCAGCCTGTAACAAACACAAAAGCAAACCCAAGAAGAATAGAAGAAAGTTAAGCTCTGCAATGGTCGGTCCTCTCTTTCAAAAGCAGAAGGGTTTTCATTCCAATTCAGGGTTCCCATGGGGAGATCCTGCATGGCTATACAGCAATGTAACACCAGTATGCATCCAGTATGTCCGTGTACCATGGCCATTTCACCCCAGAACTTCTAACTACCTGGGAGCAATTCTAGACCCGTATCAGTAGCTTTAATCAAGCTCCTAGACCCCAGAGAGTCCTGAACAAACAGCCAAACTCCTGTTATTTTGTCCAGAATAAGCTTCCAAGCAGGAAAAAAAAAAAGAGAGATGGTGACAAAGGGCAAACTACTTTCTGATAATCTTGGGTAGCCTGCTGCAGGCAGGCAACATTTAACTCATGAGGCTAGATACACTTAGAGCATCTTAAATACAGATGAATGCTCCAGTGGTCAAAAAGTAGCTCAAAGTAAGATTAAAATATGTCATTTCTAAGAACTGCATGTATTTCAATGTCTGCATCCATTACACCCAATGTTAGGGTCATGCCAAAATGACCAACTGCTGCCAGGTACCTGTACCAAAGATACCACTCTGGTACAGAGAGATGGTCAGTCAGAGCCTCCATACACAGAGCTGGGAACCAGAAAGTTTGAATCAGCAACACCGAATTTGAATGTCAAAATTCAAATCCCTTTACATCATTGGTTTTTTACTGTGCAGGCGACTTGATACCCAGCTTGTTGCCTCAAAGGAGGAGAAAGCTTTCTATGGGAGGAAAAAAATCACCTCTGATTCAGACCAGCTCTGAAAGCATCTCGCCACAAAGAGCTGCATCTATGGTCTTTAACCATAAAAAAGCTTTTTTAAAAATTAATAAATAAGTATCTCCTCAATAACAAAGAGGTTTGTTTGCCGGGCACAGTATCTGGCAGATCAAGGGCATGTTTTTTCTTGTCTGATGTTGCTTCTATTAAACTGTCAATATTCAAACAATTAAATAAATACATCTGCTCTTCAAGCTCACTGCTTTTGGATTATAGCTATGAAAAGCAGAAAACATCTTTGTTTTTTTCCTCCCTAAACTGGAAGAAATTGAACTTTGTCCTCTTCATAAGGCTGACTCAACAGGATGAGTGGAATACAAGTGCAGAGGTCAAGTGGCCTGAGAAATCCCTGTTGCGAATCTCCATACAAAAAGGCTGATTAGAAGCAACAGAAACAATACCTCAACATTAACAAGTTCAGGGCTTACACCACACTCTGAAAACAGGCTCTGTTTGAAGTGTGATGTTACATATTAAACTCAACTTTTAAGCTAATATTGAAGTGGGAGAAATAACTAACCAACCCTCCACTAGTCCAGAGGCCATTCCACCATAGCTCAGTGTTGCCACCATCAGTGATCTCCAAGCAAGATGACCTAAACCAGAAATGCCAGGTCCTAAGACCTACACAGATATTTTCAGAGTATTTTCATAGAGTCAAGGATCTGAGGCTGTTGAAATTCTTGCACTCACCAAAACAGGTCCCGCTTTCCTAAATATATAACTATCATTTAAAGGGAAGCTTAGCACTTCAGATAAATGCTTTGCCCCAGTGTGACTCCAGGGCTATATTATCCCCTTTTATAACCTGTTAACATTACTACCGCTAATTTATAGAGCAAAAGAAAATTAGCAGTTGAAAAAGTGAGCTTGTCCTTAGGCAAAAAAAACAAAACCAAACCTTGATGGCTTTTAAATGAGACTTGAAATTAACATATTTACCAAACACAGCATGCTCTTTTTGAACTATTTACACAACACACACCACTTGTGATTTACATCTTCCCTAAAAAACACAAACCCAACATATTCTTATACACAATGAAAGAGAAGCTGAAGGTCTAAGTATGCAGTGATACAGCACCTGGCCAGAACAGCACTTTACAGCACATGCCCCATGATCTCTCCAATTCTCTGCTCTTTCTTTTCACAGCTTTGCACTCTTCTCAGTCAAACTCAGTATTTACTTCCTTAAGCTGAATGAACACAAATTTCTTGGTTGGTAACATCTTGTACACAGTTCTTGCTGCAAGTTCAAGAACACCTTTGCCAGTCTGTTTCATACCTTTTTTCATTATAATCTCTTTGGGGCAGGTATCCCTTGGGCCTTAGCAGAAGGATATTCATTCTGCTGGACTTACAAGCACCCAAACTTAGCTATTCCCATCTGCATAAACATTATGTGTCACTAGGTCATCACAACGGAAGTCCATGTTGCAGGAAGATAACAAGCATGACGTGTTTTAACACACAAGTGTTATCTTGTTTGACCAGATAGTACCATGTGTTAAGTCACAGTATAATCCAGCCCCATGAACCTTGTGTGATGCCAATTATATGGGGAAAAAGAAGACTGCATGCACCAAAAATGTTTTTAGAACAAACAGAAATGCTAGTCTTGAAAGGCTGAAAGAGCTTCAACACCAAAAAGCTACCTAGTTTTTTAGGTGACAAATACATTTACGTTTTCAACAGATGTTGCTTTAATTGAATACTACCGATGTGGTTTGCTTTTCAATACAAAGTGATTCTTTTCGTAGGCATCATGTAGCCATGCTGTAGCCTGCAACTCAAGAAACTTTTAAAGGTTATCCTTCCAACATAAAATTGAGCTTCCTTATGCTTCAGCAGAGCAGTAATCAGAGAGAAACCTATAAACAGCATTACAACATTAAAGAACAATTTTTCAATGGCAAAAATACCTGCAAGTTAAACTGTATTATCCATTTACCTGGTTTTTAATTGAAAGCTTATTTGGGGATTGTGTAAGAATTTCCATAGTCCATTCTCCTTTCAAAGATTTGGTGGGAGTTCTGTTTTTCAAACAACAAGCCTTAGGTCTGGTAGTCTGCTTTGTAAATAAAGCCTAAAGGATATTATCCACACAAAGAGCTGAAGGTCACTACTCATTATCTCATTATACAGCCTAAGTATGTAATGTGTTTTCTTCTGGGATGTGATAATTAGCTTTGTGTTTCTTTGTTTCTAACAAGAACTTGGAGATACCAGAATCTTTTAAGGAAGCGGTGAATCATATTGGAAGGCTGTGTGCAGTAAGAATCAAAGTTACAGCCCTTCCTAGAACTTACAATTTCATGGCCTCCACTTCTAAAAGAAATCTGCTCTTGGATCCCTGCTTTTAGGAATACAGCTCCAAATGAATACGAGTACCAATAAGCCAGAATTTCCTGGTGAGGAACATCTCAATATACACATTCAGAAAAAGAAAATTCATTCTAAACAAGCCACAAAATCCACAGAGACACCATGTGTTTTCCTTTCCACTGAGGATTCAAATCATGGTAATATACTTGCAGTTTAATCAAGTTAGGGCCAGCAAGTATGTATACTGTAAAGCAGCCAAGTCCTAAAGCCATTACCTTAAACCCAGCATACATGCTGAACACTGTAGCAGCACATACCTCCTTCAACTCCCATTGAAATCCATAGGTTCTTGTGGGGATGCTGAGGTTTTATTATCTCACAGGGTCAAGTTCTTAGTCCTTCATCAGGCAAGAATCCAGATGAAAACCATGGGAGATTTGCCAGAGAAAGGACTAAATGGAGAGTGAGAAAGGATGACTCTAAACAACTTGGAAGCAGATCTTTATAGGGAACAGAGAGCACGCATATTGTATGCCTGATTCATAGGGAGTTATTTAGCTCACACAGATGGCAGCCACATGTAAAAAGATTTGGCCGTATATATCCTATACTTGCACCTCTTCTTCATTAAAAGAAAGAACGGCTCATCACTGGACAGGCATGATTTTGATCATCTCAAATGGATGTGTTGACAGAATGAGTCAGGAATAAGATTCAGTTAAAGCTGCTAAAGTAGCCATAAAAGTGTGTAACTTCAATTGTAAAATAAAGCACTTACTAATCAGTACCCTTGAGGTTCTTCTCTGCCCTTCAGGCCACCACCAGAAATGAAACTAACCCCAAACCAAACCAAACTCATTCTCAACAGACAAGTAAAACTGCTCACTTAAGAAATCTCTCTCAAAAGGTGATCTGTAATATCAGTCAGAGCTCTTCAATGAATTACTAATGCCTCTCTTTCTACTTCCCCTGAGGTAAAGTTTTGCTTAAGGACTTCCTTACTACATGCTACCACTCTCTTCTTTCCACCTAGGAAACAATGCAATGCCCTGCTCTGTGCACACCTTCTTCCTTTCCAAAATGCAAAAGAATTTTCTCCTCCCCGACCTCCTTCTGCTCATTTCTTTCCTTATTAAGCACGCTCTCTTTGTGTTATCCTACTGGATTACTCCCCATATAGTTTTGACAAGGCATCTGAAGAAATGCAGAGATGTGGTTCTACAAGAGTTAACTGAGCCCAAATTTTGTTAATGTACTGACCAGCTGCTTGTTAGCTGTAACCACAAGGAGCACGCACACGGGCAGTTAACTGTTAAATGCATTTGCAAAACTATTAATAAGCTGGAAATAATTCAAGCCCAGGACGTGAGTACAGTGTATACTCCCAGACGAGCAACAGATATAAAAAGAGAACTGAGATGGCCTCCATATGAAATCATAATGGCTCTTCTCCTCAAGTAATCTTTTATTGACTTTTGCCCTTTTTTTTTTTTATTTAAAGGGAGTTGGGGAAAGGAGTTTTAGCTCAGGAAATAAGTCATTTGTGCCCAATGCTAATGTAACCTTTATAAGGCATATATCGCAGTATCACTGCTGCCTGGAAAAAAAGTCTCAGGGAACCTCAAAGCTGACTCAGGTTTCATGAAAATATAAAATGTTCACACACACACATGTAAAGTACTTCCCCTGCAGAGACCCCACAGAGCTGAAATCCATCTCTCTGTATGGCAAGGGTTCAACTCCTGTTTAAGGGCTTGCCTGAAGAAAGCAAGAGCCTCCTTGACACTATGGGCAGCAGGGACTCACACAGGGAACCCTACTGTCAGTGATGCAGTGCAAGTCATTGTCTTTTCTAGTACACAGAAACTCCAGATGCTCCTTCCTGAATGATCAAACAAACAAAGCTTCAAGGAGGGTAAAAAACAAAAGGCAGGTAGATTCTGTAAAAACTAACCAGAAAATATTAATTAAATGTTAAAGCCTGAGGATGCTCATGCTGCAAGAACACAGAAGCTGTCTCACCACAACTTAACTGGAAGCAGATACCACAATGACCAAGGTGGCTTTTTCCTTCCAACAAAAAGACAAACCAACAATCCAGCCCTACACAGGGGTAAGCAGTGAGAAACCTTACAAGCGAGACTTTCAAAGTGGCCTGGCAACACTTACAGCAGCATAACTCTGTTTTTAAGTACAAACAGTAAAGGATAGTGATACTCAGAAAACAGTCTCAATATCCTGTAACTTACTAGACGTAAAATAACTTTGCAGTGGAGTCAGCAGTCTGTGGGGCCTCATACATACTTTGCAAGCTTTGAAACAATCCCTCAGAAAGAGCATTAAAAGTGAGTAATAACCCTTCCTGTTAAACATTAGAGGTACACATAAGAACTGTCACTGAGTCAGCACTTGGTGGTGGAAGTTGGTAGAGTAAAATCTGGTTTGCCAGAATTTGTAACAATCCAAGTGTGCCCACTGCTATGCATCTCGCATACCCATATATGTATTTCTTTTAGTTAGTACTATTATTCTTGTATAATAAAGAATAATGTAGAATAAAATAACAGTCAAACGAGCCACTTCAACATACCCATCATTAGGGGGTAACATAAGGTTTTGATTTGGGGAAAAAACGCTAGGCACTATCCTTCCCAGCTGACAAAAGCTGGATATAAAACAAACAGCATTTCAATACAAACTGAAAAAAAAAAATAAAAAGCAGACAAAGAACCCAGTAGAGGGCCTGGTTAAATCACCCTAAGGGTTCTTTCATATTGTTTGATAGGGTTGAGATAAACTCGGATGTTTCAGATTTTCATTGGGGAATACTGCAACATAACACCCTGAGTGTGAAGGGCTCCAGCTCAGTCCAGATTCAGTTTCTGCCTCTCATCTAATGATTTTAATAGGAAAAGCATGGGAGTTTCAACATCCCATTGTACAATGGTGCATTTCCTCTCCATAATGTATTGTATATCAGCGTTGGAATCTGCTATGTTGGCAAACCCTTCTTATTGGTACAGTTACATCAGTTACATGAACAAAAAAGCGTTTCTGACAGCCTTTTGTGTATTTTTTGGGTAAGGAGGCAGAGCTAAGGCAGTAAATCAAATGACTTTGCTGCCATATGTTCCAATTCTGACAGGATACATTTTACTCAGTAGATGCAGTCTAAATGTGCCACCAGGTGAGCCGCAGATAAAGCTACTAAAAGTACTTGAACGATACTTCAATACTTGACTTCTACAAGAGGAAATACAGTTTTGAACTAGTACAAACATGAACTGCTGAAAAAAGACCTAAAGGGAGGCCACTATTCCTGCCACCTATCTTCAAGGGTCCCTGTGTTTGCTCTAGCAATCATGAAGGTGCAGGGAAAACCCAACTGCTCTTCTAGGACTTCAAAAGCTCTCATGTAAACAGACAGGAGCCAGGATGAAACTTATTCTTCCTATCAGTGAAAAAGTGGTTAAACTTCCATTCCTTTCAACAAACTTAACACCCATTATTTTACTAGCATCTCATAAGATTTGTGATCATTTATTTACTGGCTGTACAACTGAGAGACAGTCTTCACATTACACTGCAAGGGAAGTTACTCGGTTAAGCATAAGCCTTATTATCCATGCTTTAAAAAACCCACCCCCTACTGATCCAGCTGAAGAGTGGTACCACCATTTTCTAATGGGATACAAACAAGTGAATAAACAGACACAGCACAGACACACCCCTGAGGTCAACACAGACCTGACTCAGGAGAGAGAAACAAGGCAGAGCAGCTCAGCACTCCCACTGCTCTCAGCCCTACTCCCAGTGCCACAATATTGCCTGGAATAGAAGAATGAAGTCCTTGTTGAGCACAAACACTCATCACTATGGATAACAAGGCTACAATAACAAAACAAATATATTCATAAATAAAGCACAGAAGTGTACTCCCATTCACCAGTTCTTTAACGGCCCTTAATATAATCATGAACAGTTTAGTTAACCACCTAGGACAGTCAACTGCAGCTTTCATTCACCATAAATGCAGAGAGACCCCATATATAACCCAGAATGTTAAGCCATTGTATGAGAAAAAATGTTTACATTTAAAACTTCCAAAGTAACTGCACTGTTGTATTTAAATGTTCCTTGAGATTATCCAGGAGATTACAAGGACTGTTGTTTAAAAAGTCTGTGCCAACTGCTCTGTGTGTATAATGGGAGCATTACAAAGGCATCAAATACTCATTTGTGATGAGATCATCCTAACTAAGAAAACATATTCATACACATCTCGGTTACACTGAGGTATGAGCCACAGGAGGAAGAATGCACTCCCCAGGAAAGAAAGGAGCAGAGTGCATCACAGTCATGGCAGGGCCCCATTAGAAGTAACAAGTATGAGTCCCTTCATTGGCACTAGAGCAGGTTCCCACTAAATCTCTAACTGTACCACTCATGGCTTATTTAACAAAACAGTGTGGAGGACCTAACAAGAAAAAGCAAATCAGAAGCAGAGAATTAATATCAGAAGACTTTGGACCAGAATAACTGACTGTTACCCACTTCAGGCCATGAACCCAAGGATTAATTCCATTAAGGAAGCAGGAGCTGTACTACTCTGCTCTCAAATTTCTGCCACAAAATTGTCCTAGAGATGTAGTGTTATAGGACCATGTCAGGATCAGACACCCAATGACTGGTTTAGAATGGGATTAAAGGGCAGAAGATGAGTGACTTTGTGCAGAAAGTAAGTATCAATCCTTTCTTTCCAGGTTGTAGGGCTTGTAGGCCAGGAAGCAGCCAAACAAATCCTTGGAGAAACATTCCAGCAAGGGACCCTACCAGGGAGCACTTGGGCATCAGCATATAGGCTGGCACTGAGGAGCACTGCAGAAAAATCATATCCTTTTTACTGGAACAGAGTATCACTCCTTTCAAAAATTTAGGGAGAGCAAGTGGAACAAGGAAGACAACACAGGTATCAGAACTGAATCCACTTAATTAGTTCACTCAATTAGAGCAAAAAATGTTTATGGCTCTGATTAAATTAATCCAGACCATCAGGCCAAAAAATCATTAATTCATTGCTCAGAAATACTCCCCAATAAATCCTGATTTCCTTTCAGCACTTTTGTCAAATCACAGAGAGATGTAGGAGTGCGTGACCTACAAAACCATCTTAAGTGCATTATGATTTCACTGGAGAAAGAGGGAAGCTGCATTCTAGGACTTCTCAAGGCAGGGGGGTTTCTTTGTTAGCAACAATCTTTACTTGAAATGCCTTGGACAATTTCCTTTGCTGAAAACTTTTGCTTGCGTGATGCTGAAGCAACCAGAAGAATTAACCGATTAGGTTCTCTCCATTTCTTTACCACCACCATCGAGCAGCTCAATGTTCAGTACTGTTTCATCAGAATTCTTTTCTCCTGAATCACACCAATGAAGTTGAAGTTCAGTTTGGTATTCACAAGAGCTGACCTACAGGTTTCTTGCTGCAAATGGACTTTTGAGATCCAGTAAATGTAACAGACCTAGAATTAACTAACTTTAGTTTTTAAAATTCTTTCACTCAATACCAGTCATCACAGCCTTACACATTCCTTTACTATTTGCATGAGATTGCTTAAAACAACCACCCTAGCTTTGCTAGTTTAAAAAAGAGAATTGGGATTTCAAGAGTATTAAAAAGCAACAGAATAGGGCCTTTTCCAGGGTTGCTCTTATTTTTCTGCTACAGGCATGAAACATTCCTTATTCTAAGCATTTTAGTTACATGATTTTTCCCCCTTGTTATAAAACCTATTACTAAAGTCAGTTAGCTGGCTTTCTAAGAAGAGACATTGGAGAAGCATCTGCCTGGGTGTTACCGTTTAGACAATTGCAATCCTTTAAAAAAAACCCCTCAAGTCCTGTCTATGATGCATATTTTAGCCCTCTTACTTCCCTCTGTGATGGTATCAGAGAGATGAAACATTAGCGCTCATTATAGCCATGAGGCTCTACTTCTGCAAGAGAAACAACTACTCCTGGCCTAGTTCCAAAAAGCAACTGAGACAAGCAATATCCAAGGTAATCTCTGAACAGTTTTCTTGCCAGTTTTCTCAAACACCTATTACTTTCTCAGCCTAAAGGTGAAAATATTCCATAGAACAATTAATTATTGCTTTGAATTCATTAGTGCTATAAGAGGAAGTTTTGCCAGACTGATCTAACATTTCAAAGCACAACAGGCAGGAAACCAACAACTTTCAAAATTACCTAGCTTAACAAATTATCTTCAAAGGTGAAGCCTGCCCTAATGCAAGAAACTGAAGCCACATATTAAACTTCTAACATGTTGCTCAAAATATGCATGAGATGTAACGTAGTCCTATCTGCTAAGTTTTCTTCCAATGATGCAAGAAAAGAGAACATTTCACCTGAAAATCCTTTTGCCTACAGCTAAAGTGAGAGTGTTCCATACTCCCACCCCTTTGCTTTGAGTATGACTGATTCTACTTCCTGTAAAATATAAACTGTAACTTATTTTTTTCTTTTAAATCAGGGTTGGCATGGCAGGAGAAGAAAGAGAAAAGAGAAGCAGCTCCATCAGTTCAGGCACTCCTCAGGACATCGTAACTAATTTATGACTTGCCAAAACTTCAACCAGCTTGCTCCTTAACTGAGATCACAAAGAACTTCTGCAGTTCAGCATCCAGGAGTCTAAACACAAACAAGGCAGGCAGAAAGGATGACAGACCTTTAAACAAAAGCTTTGCCATTTTCATGCCTCCAAAAAGGGGCAGGGAGAAGGTTTTGAAGAATTAATGAGATAACAGCAGCTAGCACTGATGTGATCCAAGTACTTTAAAGCTATTACTTGAGCCCTTCAAACAGTCCTGCATGAAAGATGACAGGGCAGAATGCATCTGTTTTACATATTAAGAGACCAAGATTGAGAGATGAAATAACTCGTGACGAGATCATAGAGAAAGTCACTAATCCAGATACAAGCCTTTCATCTTTCAGTCAAAGCTGAGGCTCATAGGTTACGCCTATGCATTTAACATACTAAGTATAAATTAATTAAGTATATATAAAAATATAATCAATATACTTATGGCCATCAGGCCAC
Source organism: Agapornis roseicollis (assembly GCA_002631895.1). NCBI lineage: Eukaryota > Metazoa > Chordata > Aves > Psittaciformes > Psittacidae > Agapornis > Agapornis roseicollis. Next base: position 54,681 of record NDXB01014180.1, read on the forward strand.
CTTCATCTCCACAAGAACTGATCCAGCCTCTGGGCTCTTCTCCAGGAGCTTTGCTCATGGCCAAGGACAGGCCGCATCTGGGAAGAATTGATTTGTCAGCCCCTAACTCACTCCACCCTCTCCCAAAGGTCCTTCAGACACAGGCACTTGTATTTAGTCACACACAGGGTGAACACACACACCAAGTCTCACAGGGCAGCTGTGAGTTGGCTGTGTGAAAAGTCCATCAGTCAGCAGCCTGGAGAAGACTCCACCACGAACTCAGACACAGCAGAGCGCTTCCATACCATTGCTGAGGCCTGAAGAACAGCCATGACATTGTGATGCTGAGTGGCCATTTACTCCCACTGAAGCACACAATCTTGTGGAGAAAAAAAAAGATCTCAGCTTGACTTAGTGGCTCAAATCAAAATAGCTTGAGGAGAATCTCTGACAGAACAGATGTTTTATTGCTCCATTTAAATGTAAATTAATAAAGGAAAGTTTTACTTATTCCAAAATGAATTGCATCAACCATCCTTTCCAGACATAAGGCAAAGGTGGTGATCTCGAAAGGGAAGGAAAAGAGGACAAGAAGATAACCACAAAATCAACTCTTCACCTACTCACAGCTCCAAGTGTTAGTAAATTAATTACAAATTTTAAAAGAGCACAACAACCACCCGAAACACCAAACCTGTTTCAGAGGCAAGGGAAATTTTGCTAAAGAGATAAAACAGCAACAAACCTTACAAATGTTCCCATCATCTAACTCTGAACTCCTCTGTTACTTCTATGCACTGCTTCCTGTAGTGAGAGTAGTAATATTCCTTGTTCAGTTCTTTCCATCCTGGACAGGTAATACCCTTTTTTAACTAGCTGCCTGTTAGTAAGTCTTACAGTGTAGCAGCTGCCCAAGAAGGGAACAATAGATCCATCCTATAAAGTACACTTAAAAATATGAAGAAAAGCTCACAGTGCTTGGAGTTACTTAAAACCTTTGCTTTTGTCACCTGGGGCCAAAATTTATCCTTGCTGAAATACTACTGACTTAAAACAAGTTTATACCAAAGAGGAATCCAATTCAGTGCCTTCAGGTAACGAAACATGGCACAAAGTCTTCGTGCTAAATATATATTTTTAACTCTCTTCTGTGACTTACAGCCTGAAGGACTTCAGTTCCTTTTCTTGTCAATAGCTACAGAGGATGAAATTATTTCTCTTTGAAAAGGAATATATCTGAACCCTCTATTTTCCCTACCCTATACCATAACACCAGTAGTAAAACAACATCATTGATTCATGCAAATATATTTCAATGCGAAAAGCTTGCAAAAGACTTGCAGAAACTCACTATATTCTTCATGTGCAAGTAACAACTGCTTTTCTAATAGCAGCTACTCTGTTTCTTGCTGCGACACCCTAGGATCACATGCAGGAAATGCTCGGCTTGGGGTCCTACAGCCCCTGGAGCCTCATTCTTCAGTTACAGGTAAAACTGATGCTTGCACATGCCCTCCTTAGTCCAAAGGACAGAATTTATATGACCTTACAGCAAAAGAAATAAGCACACAGAAAATAAAGCTGTTGGTCTGTAAACTGACAGGTTCAGCCCATCAGAACCTGAGGTAATTCTGATGGGAGGAGAGTAATTCCTAAAATCATAACGATGCAAATACCTGCTAGTCAGAAGACAGTTATTTTCAGGTATGTTCCAGAGTACCTACTTCTTTGCCCTGTAGACCCTTCAGTCAGACAAATTTTGTACCTCTCCTTGACATCAGATAAGACAAAAATATTGTCTCTCGTTATCCAAGCATGCCCTTTTCCTTTTTTATTAACGAGATCAACAGTTTGTCTTATTTTTAAGGTAAATGACAAATGGAGAAGCTAAGAAAGAGTTAAGAAGGGCCTACCATACAGAAAGGATAGTAAAAGATCTAAAAGCAAAATCCCAATTCCCTTTGGAAAACAAAAGAATTATTTTTAGAACAGTATTTATATAATAATTACATGATGCTTAGGACTTGTTAAAAACAAGTTTCTCCTTAAAAAAATTCAACAGATTTCCTTAGAAAGACAAGGATTAACACCATTCACCAGTCTATGCCATAACATTTTCTGCAGAACTACTTTTCATCAGTTGAGTACTTCCCTCCAGAGACACTATTGTGTCTCAGTCTATATTGACATATAAATTTGCCTGCATCTATACAAGTACTGCATTACGGACTTGACATTTCTTAGGATTCCTTTGGCATCATCCAGAGTCAGTTTTAGTCAAAGAACCAGACTTTCATGTTTACCCCATCATCAATGCTCTTGTCCAGCAAAGCACTTAAGATGCACACTCGGCTGTTTTGCTGAGTCAGGACCCACAACCCAACATCCTACTGCTCCACACGGGCACACAACTCTGCTGAAATCCAACCGGTTTTCACTTCAGAGCCTTGCTGATACGGGGAAAATGCAGTCTGCTGAGTTTAAACCATTCCAAGTCTGTGATACAATTACCTCTTCTAAAATACATAACCTTTCTCTGTGTCGTGATGCTTCAAAGTTCTTCAGAATTTTTGTGTGGTTTTGGAAGATAAAAATACTATTTATGCATAAACCACAAAGAACCAGCACAGGATCTGACTCAATTGAGCTGCTCAAGAGACAGGCAGAAAACCAAATTAAAAACCCAAATTTACACAGGAACAGATCACTAAACTGCACTGCTGAAGAAACTTTAACTCAGAGGACCTACAGATTTAGTCTAGTGTCCCAGTTCTGACCAGTCTTTGTATTTAAATCGCTCACTTAAACACATCATTTACTGCCTGAAAGTTATTACTTCTTTTTTTTGTGTGAAATTTAGATTAACTATCAATACTTTTTTATGTCTATTTTGGCTTCTCAAAGCTATCTCACCAGCTCACTGACATGAAGTTCGGAATGCATCATTTGGCTCCCTATCAGACAAACAGCTGACAAGAAGATGCTTCAAATCACCATCATGGTGCTGAAAGGAGAAAAAAAAAAAAAAGAAAAAAGAGAACATTTTTCACCGTTAAAGGCTCATCAGTGGTTCCTAATTAGTACTTCTCAGCACTGAGAGCATGACAGGCTCTCACAAAAAGAGCATGGCAGCAATACAGGTATGAGACAAGCAGGCCACAGCACATGAACCAGCCTTCTGCTCCTCTAACTGTTCTCCCAGAAGGCAAATCATGCTCAGTGTACTGGTTAATATCATCCTCTGAAAGACTGCCTAACCAGACCATAAAGGGATGCAGAATCACAGAACCACTTAGGTTGGGAAAGATCGTTAAGATCACTGAGCCCTACCATTACCCCAGGACTGTCAAGCCCACCACCAAACCATGTCACTAAGGACAAACTCATCTCCCCTCATGGCTACCCCTCATGTTCTCCAGTCACAGCCACCCCTCATCTGCCCCTTCATAGTGGCCCACAGTATATGGCTGCCAGACCTACCCCTCATGGCCACCCCTCACAGCCCACGGCTGCCCCTGATCTCACCTCAGGATCCCTCTTCACAACCACCCCTGAACTCCCTTCATGATCTTCCCTCATGGCCACCACTCCTGTCTCCTCATGATCTCCCCTCACAACTGCCCAGCATTTGCCTTGTGGCGGCCCCTGCTTTCCCTTCACAATCTCCCCTCACCTCACAGCTGTCCCTGCTATCCCCTTGCCTGTCATGGCGGCCACTGCTCTCCCCTCACCCCGCATGGCTGCCCTGCTCTCCCCTCATGACAAGCATGGATTTCTGCGTCCTGTATGGAATAATCCTATGGAGATATGTAGAGCTGGGACTGACAGGTAAAGAAGCAGCTTTGCTGCAAAAGACCCGAGAGTTCTGGTGAAGTGGGAAACACGAGTCAGCTGCATGCCCCTATGGTACAGAAGAATGACTGCAGATGGGTATTAGCAAGTGTAACCAGCAGGCTTACGAATGTATTATTTTCCTCTATCCAGCATTTCTGACAACATTTCTAGAGTATTGTGCCCAGCCTCAAGCAAGACCATAAGAAGAGTCCACAGAAGGGTAGACTGAGCCTGAGAGATTCATCTAACCAGCGTCACCGCATCACTTAATGATTATGAGAAAGAACTGAAGGAAAAGGGAGGTGGAGAGTGAAATCTCTATCCATTCACAAGCTGCAGTCTGTGCTATACTTCAGCCCTAGTAATTCCAGGGCCAACCTCTGTCCCTTGGTTCTCATCCTCTAACCACAATTTAAACAAACAAAACCCCCCGCACCTCTAGCAACAAATGTACTGAGGAACAAATAAAGCTTACCATTTAATTACATTAGGAAAATACCCAGCAAACACTGTTCAAAACAAAGAAATGTGTGTGAGTGACTCCCAGCATATGCATTTTTAGGTTGTGTTCTTTACCTTCCAGTGGAAGGACTTTCTATCATACTTTGAAAGATCCTACACTGCTTTTGGAAACACCATGTTCAAGGTCAGGGGAAGCTCCTCTTCAAAGAAAACCAAAACTGATGTCATGACAAGGCCTGTTTCTTCCTGTTGTGATGCTTATTAAAATGGTACCCACCACCACCATATCGGGGGGGGAGCATATCTGAAAGGTACACCAGATACAGGCAAAGAGCCTTACTGAAAATGAAGCACACGTGCTCTGAACAATGCAAAATTACTTACAAAAACAAGTATGCAGAAATAAAGAAAAAAGCTAGGAGAACAATAGAGAACTAGGGAACAAAGAGCTGTTGAAAGAAAACCATAGAGACAGACCTAAAACAAGCAGATAAACCAGAATGAGCACTCTTACAGTAAATGGGTAAATTCTTCAATATATCCAATTCTGACAGTCTCTCCATCAGCCTGACCACAACCATAAAGCTCCATGAAGGGATAACAAAACATTAGAGCAATTTCCACCTTCAAAAGCTCATCAGGTGGTTCCTAATTGGTTATTTCTCAGACCCTTTCATAAGAACCCCTACAGCCCCCCCAGGATGGCTTCACAGAGAGGTGTCTACGCGGAAGGCACAGGAAACACCAAATATGAGGGAAGGAGAATACAGTTGCATGGGTGAATTGAGCTTGGTGTCAACACCACAGCTGTGCTGCTTTGTTGGCAGCAGGAATGATCTGCACTGCTGGAGGATCTACCCCAGGAGGCTTGAATGAGACCCTGGGCCAGGGCAGGACCACAGGCTCCATCACATTCCTATCTTCCTCCCAGCTTAACAATAAAGCAGGAAAGAAAACAGAAATAAACAAGTTTAAAACACATTCCCATTCCTTCATGGAAGAACCTATCTTGTTGATGGCTTAGCCCTCAGGGTCTAGGGCAAGTATGTGTCTCAGCTGTCCTCCAATCAGACAGGCATCATGCACTCAACTACACAAATTTGCCAGCAAGTAAAATAAATACATTTCAGACTTTGATTTAAGCCACATTAGGACAGAATATTTTTTGCTCCTAGGACTACAAAGCCAGACTGGCTTATGAGGTTATCCAAGGCTATAGCGTGTGCAGTTCTGAGTGTTTATGTGGAGTTCCTATTGCAGGTTGCCAGACCTTAGTTTAAGCCCACTTCAAAAACATAATTCTTTCAGACAGGCAGGTAGCTTGCCAGCAGTTCTCTTCTCCATCCTGCCTTGAACTTTCCATGGGGAAGAAAAGGCTCACAGTAATCGAGATTTTCTTTGCAGTCTTTTTCTGTACAATTAAAGATGTATAAATAAGAGCTTACAGGAAATCTGTGTATAAATTCAAATCAGATTCAGAGAAGCATTTAGCTACGTACATCTGAGCTGTAACAGAGGGTAGAGGAATAAACAAATATTCTTTGAATACTTATGCAGACCATTTTCAATGCAAAGTTAGTAAGGTATATTCTTTAATATCAGCATGGAAATCATGCAGTTTTGTAGCTTGGGTTTGAGTATGCATCTCTGTGCATCATGCCATCCAACATCTGGAGCTTTTCTGAGACAGATTTCACACAACAGTACTTTAAAAAGCAAGAATGGAAAGAAAATAAAACAAGAACACAGATTCTGTCCAGAAGATCACCTATCTCTAAAAAGATAACAATGCTGAAGGCACTGGAATTCCAGCAACAAAACCAAGACCAATAGCAGCAGTGGCAAACAAGAAAAAGGTGTGTTTTTTCTGCAGCAGCCTCACTGCTTCAGAAACCAAGAATAAGCTGGAAAAAGCTCAACATATAAAACTGAACACCCTCGGGAGGTGGCATGCTGCCCCCTGCCTCCCCCAGGCTTCACCACAGGCACGCAGGGATTTCATTTATACTTCTTAGTCTTATTTGTACTCCTCAGTTTTATTTATACTGGCTTGGTAATGGTTCAAGCCTGAACAAGCAGAGGTTCTGTACACTGGCAACTAAGAGCTGAGCCTGCGGTCCCCTGGCTGTCACGCTGAAAACAGCACATGGGCATCTGCCACACAACTAGAACGTGCTGCCTGCTCCCACCTCTATTTCACTTATAGACACAAACTCCCTGCATTTAAAATATAATTGTTTAGGTTATCAGGACTACTAACAGGAAAACACTGCAAAAAAGCTCTATCTAAACAACCTTCAGAAAACAGTCCTTCCTTGGTTGTAACTATATCTGCCCGAGATCACTCCCTGACACACACACTTCATCAGAGTACATCAGTTCTTTATTGCTCTTATCTCACTGTACTCGCTATACTCTGTAAAGGACATTAAGTAGGTGTTCTCATTAAGAATTTATTGCAAAAATAAAAAGCATGGAAGAAAACCAAAACCCACAGGACCACAATCAGAGTGCTTCCTCACCTCCTCCTACCAAACTGTGACCCTTTCCACTCCCTTCTGCTATCTACTTCCCATGCAGATAGTGGGAAGAATGAGTCTCCAAAAAAGAAGTAACTTTGAAACTAGCCCTGCTCCGAGCACAGGGCTGGATTAGACTCCCATAGGTCCCTTCTAGCCAAAATTGTTCTACTATTCTACTTATGAATAAGCATCTGATCAAATCCAAGGCCACAGTGCTTTTTTAAGAGTTTGCTTCAAGAACAGCTGCCAGAGGAAAACACAGAATTAGGGAGTAAAAGCAAAAAACCACAACAAACTTCAGGATACACATGCTAATAACCAACAGTAGTACTGTGCTTGGTAACACTTTTAAATTAGTGGGTTAGTTAAAGCTGGCATTAAGAGGTAAGCAATCTCTTCAGCAGCAAAAGTGAATTGTGGTCGTGATCAATTAAAACAGTTTTTATTTTCTTCACTGGCACCTTCTTTCAAAGCTGATTTTTATTCATCTCTAAATTCAGATTCACTCCCAGCAATTGCTCTTCTCAGCCAAGACCAGCATTCACATCCTCAGCTCAAGCCGCAGACGCACTCAGACACACCCTGTACTGCTGCAAGTTCATCTGGAATGAAGCTATTGCAAAACCTTAGCATCATGTACTATTAAACAATCGAAGTTACTAATGTTGGATGGATGCCCTCAGGAGGTCAAGCCCAGAGAAAGTCCCACAAGGCTTGAGGGCTTGAAACAACATCATTTTCCATGCTGACGATGAAAAGAAGCCAAATTGTAGCACATTTAATTGCTCAGCTGGTCATCTTTTCCACAGTGAGGACATCTCAGATTTAAGCAAATCATCTGTCCACTGTCCACTTTTCCCACTATCTCATTTTGACTAACTGTATATCCACTTGGCCTCCACTCCAGTGACCCACACTGTATGCTGGACACATAAGAAGAGGCTTCCCCTTGCAACCACAGGAAGAACTTTGACAAACAAACATAGCGAGAAGAATCACTTCAGCACTTGAAGAAACTACAATAAAGGTACTCGAACTGTACAGATCTCTCTCTGTCCCAAGCTACTGTAACACAGTTTTTATTTTGATGACCTAAAATAACAGAGACTTCATTCTAGATTACAGCCCTCAAAGGCAGCACTGAACTGAAAAGGGGTACACCCTTTCAGCCCAGCTCTGGAGAGAGACCCCAGCTCAGCTTCACCAGCACAACCCTACATTCAAGGGAGTAAAAACAGCCTCTTGGCAGAACTAATAGCTCCACAGCATCACATACTGGCAGAGCTACCTTGCTTTCACTCCCGAAGGCTTCCACAGCAAGCTTCCCCTTTATAATATATGTGCACCACACACTTCTCTTACTTCCTTTTTAGAATAAATAATTACAAAAATAATTTACATTACAACTGCAGTTCTTTAATGATTTTAAAGGGGAAAACAGGTGCAAGAAAATGCTGTCACAGGAACAGCACTGTTCTCACATCACTGTACCAGCAGTTATGATCACAATAGTTTTATATAAAACCCAGCTGACCTACATTTTTCCAGCATGAAAAAGTATTTTTGATCAATAATTCTGAATACATACAATAAGTTCCAATGAATGCATGATTTACATAATGTCACCTACCTGCAGCTGCAAAGCACAAAATCATCAAAGCAAACACTGAAGTCACACAACTTGAAGACATTTTTGTAAGCGCTGTATCTTCTCAAATCAGCTCCCTTTGTAGCTCTTCATGTAGATTTACTTCCTTTGAAATTTGTGGTGTGTTTTGAAATCAAATCTTCCAGACTTTTAATTGCCTACAGAAAGAAGTAAAAATACATCTGAATACAAATATCACTTACAGAAGTGTTACCGGGTATTTAAAATTACCTCTCTTGTAATAAGAGAAACAAAATTCTTTCTTAAAGGACTACTAAAGAAGTCCATTTTATATTAGCAGATACCCTAGGTACTGACAGCTCAGCACTCTTCCCCCTCTTGCACTTCTGTGCAGCTGCTGCCCTTTCTTATTATACATTGTGCAAGTTGTGATCTTCTTGGAAGTGAAATCCCAGAGTTCTTTCTGTCAGCTGAAGACTGCCAGTAGTACTCATAGCTTCAGACATGTTTATTTTAAGTATTCAGACTTTCTCTGGGACATATAAACATTTGTTTGCTTAATTATCTGCTGTTACCTTTACTACACCACAGAGCAATGTTTCACATGTGCTTTAGCTGGTTTACTGGTAACACGATAAATTTAACTCATCACTTCTCAGTATCACAAATCCTGAAAACTTTTCCAGGCCACTTGACAATAAATATAAACACAAAGCTGCTCAGAACCATTATGTCAAGAGATTTCAAGACATGATATACCAGGTCAGTGAAACAACTTAAATATGCTACACAAATAAACGACGATACAGCTGATGCCCACAGGCATTAAAAGTATAGGGAATTCTCACCGCAGAATGCACACTGCAGATTCTTGTGGGGAAACACTCACTAGATTTGCAATATCCTCTTCCACTTTTTAATCTATTCTCAGTCATCTAGAGGTCTAGAATGAGACTATAGAACAAGCAGGTAAAGAACCAGAATGTTGGTATTGTATTCAATCTAATACAAATCTTACCTACTTTACTTCACTACCAGTCTTCAGGAGCAGACGGTAACAGACGGTGCCTCAGCAACCACTAACACTCACCACAAAGCAATGCAGGCAATTACTAACAATCATCACGGGGCTAAGTGAGAGCAGAAGGTTGAGTCAGGACCAACATCTGAACTGCAACAACATGAATACCATAGAAAAAGTTCTTGCTGACACTAAACTGGAATGAAGTGCAAAGACAAAAGGTTTTTGACAAAAGACAGTGTTTAAGGCCAGCTTGGATGAAGCCTTGCACGGCATAGTTTAGTGTGAGGTGCCCCTGCTTATGGCAGGGGGGTTGGAACTAGATGATCTTAAGGTCCTTTCCAACCCTAACTATTCTATGATTCTATGTGCTATGCACAATCAAGTCTGTGCAAGGAAAACCTGTACCCAGACCAGCACTTCCAAGACACCTGGCTCATAGCACTGCTATGCCTATGAGCAGTACACTAGAAATTCCTTTGTAGAACCTCTCCATAGGTTAGTTGGCAGAGCTGGCACTGCCCTGTGCAGAGGGAGCTGCAGCCACCCACCAGGAAAGATGGGTCAGTGCCCAAGCACACAACTATGGCCTCCAGCAGATACTTCCCTCAGCACCCTGCTCCTAGCATCTCTGACTGGTCTTGGCAGTGCCTCAGGTCCCACCTGTGTAGGAGCCCAGGAGTGGCTCTGTGGGGTGCTGAAGCACCCAGACACCATACTGCTGCAGGACAGGAATGGGGCAAGGAAGGAGGTGAATAATACAACACAGGGTTTCTTGCAGGTGACTTTCAAGCCAAGCATCCTGTAAGAAGCACAAGTACTTTTGTTCACTGCTGGCTTTCGACACTGGATATTTTAGGTTAAAAATCTATAACTGGTTCTCTCTCATGCGTACCTCCTCATGGCCTCGCTTCCACTGACTTTGAAACATTGTCATACCACAAACAGTGAACTGCAGTGAAACCCTGAGAGAAAAGCTAGTTCTTCTAACACTGCCTACTAACCTGTATCTTCTACCTGCTAGTACTTAATTTGGGGAAAAGGAGTTCACTCTTCATTATGAAGAGGTACACATCACTTTGCACAGTGTAAAAAAGCTCCGGGTATCTTGTCATCTGCTATTCACAAAGTTATGTATGATTAACGTATGACTGGATACCGCAAACTTTTCCATCAGAGTTAAATTCAAACTGTGAAAAGATTTAGTCAAATGAACCTAAAACCTTGACCTCAAAAATTAAGAACCTGTGAAAATATCCTGGGACATTTAAATTAACCTTAGCCACAAAACCAACCTCAAACTGCATTTTTGTGCTCTGCCATGCACTGTCCTTTTCAAAACTGGCCCTGAATTTAGAAATAGAGATTAATTCATCTAAGAGAAAAACATTTCAATAAATAAACAAATACCTACTTATATATCATTCACATAACAACACCAGTTCTGTACCATTTCACTTATTCTACCTTAAAACATAGCACTGTTATTGACATTGAATATTTCATCACTTAGAGGTTCACCAGCACAAACTGTTCTTTGCTAGGATCAACACCACCACACAACCTGACTGAGGTAATAAGACACTGCAACAAACTTCTATCATTGAGAGCACAACAAACAACATAGCCCCTTAAAGCAGCAAGAATCCACCCCAAAAACCCAACCAAGCATGATTTATAAAAGATTTCTTCCACAACATTTTATAAAAGATGGATGTTGAAGAAAAAAGTTCTGGAGAAGGATGAACACGCACACAAACACAATGCTAGTGAGAGCTCAAAACAGGAAAACCTCATAAAACAGCAGCTTCCTTGGGCAATTTATAAGGCTTGTAAAAACTACTCATCCTGAACATACTGGAAGCATCTCCCCCCAGAGTGTAAGGTTATATAACTAAACCCTCAAATCTGTGAGGGATACCAAACTCTGTGGTAAATTAAGGTAAACAGGAATAAGAGATTGTTGACAAGAGTGTTGGACAATCCTGCGATACAGAAGGTTTTGAACATGAAAACCCAAATTAAACAGGTTTCATGCCAGAATGGCAAGCCATAAGCAACTGATGACTTCCACTGTCCAGTCGAGCGCAGGAAGTTGGCAACTGGTGTCAGTGGTTACGTGGACCTTGTCTAGGCTAGAAAGAATTAGCCTCTGCAAATCTCTTTTAGTCAGTGCGTATTTCATATTGACAAATGAAGGAGGTTTTGGCAATACGAATTCTATATGCTACCTTGTCCCCCGAACACCAAAAGCTGCATCATCATGCAGATGCGGCACATAGGGACATGGCTTAGTGGTGGACTTGGCAGTGCTGGGTTAGCAGTTCGACTCTATCATGTTAAAGGTCTTTTCCAATCTAAACAATTCTATGATTCTACAGTGAACATCATTTGGGAAGTCAAATATAAGATGGAATCATTTTTTGCTATTCCTCTAGATAAAAAGAAACCTACTCAGCAAGACTATTCAGCTGATAACTCCATCGTTAAATGCTGCCATGAAGAAAAAATACCATATAGGGCAAATCTTGAGGTTTCTAGCCAGTGTCACCTACAAAATACCATCATAATGTCATTAAGAAGCATTCTGAAACTTGAGTTCCTGACATATAACCATCCCATCAACAACAACAAACAAACTAGAAATCCGAAAAAGAGTAACTACAGCACACATGCTCACTAATAAACTGAACGGGAAAACACAGGCCTTTACTTAGATCATTCTTCCACCAGCACAGACCTCATTCTTTGGTGAGGTTTTTGTAAGGCACACAGCTGTTCAGAAATAGGGAGCACAGGGAAAGAACTGGTGATAAAGCAACGCAGACAAGAATCCCATTCTGTGCCAACCACCTATGTATGTTAAAAGGCCAGTTACCATTTGACTTCGATTTGAGAAAAATTATTTAAAAGGGAGAGAGAATATATACACATTGCCATCCTTATGTAAAACCAAGAGAGTCATATGATGCCTGCCACAAGCCACTGACCAGTAACATTTACAAGGCATAAGTCAGAGCAGGCAGTATATGAAGGGAAAGCCCTAGGCTTCTACACTGCAAACTAGAAAAGTCCACATATCAGGGGGACATTTCCTTTGAAATAAAGGAAAAAATCTTTGTAAAGGGATCACAAACCTAAACTATTTATCCAAGCAGTAAACACAAGTGCTAGTCCATTTGAGATTCAAAAGAAATTTCCAAGAGAATCATCTTTTCCTTTGGGGTATATCTGGGTGGCTATTTCTGTAACTGAGGTCACAAAAGAGCATATTAGAAGTATGACAAAAAAAACCCAATGAAGAAGAGCAGGAGAAGCTGACAGGAAAGTTCAGGTTTTCTAAACACTTCACGCCAATGCTTTATATTGCAAGAAAGGCTGGCAAAAGAGGGCATCTGCAGCCAGAGCCATTGGAGACGCTGCCTAAGAGGCACACACTCTGCTGGTGTCATTTTCACTGAAGGTTGCTGTGACAGAAGCCACTGGTCTAAAAGGCACAAAAGAACCTGTTTTGTTGAGAAGTATCATTTTGCAGACGCAATCAGGAAGGAGAGCTACTGGGAACATCAGGAAGAATCTTATTAATACTAGATTTTATTAGGTCTGAAAGAAGACTGGGGGAAACACACTGAAGTGCATGAGGACAAGAGGAGGAAGTATGAGGTTTTAATATGATCTGAAGTAGGAGCCTCTAATGTCAATGAGAATTTTAATACATTAAAGGGAACAGGACACTGCTCTAAATGTTTCTTGCAAATGAAAATGACCAAGCGTAAGCCCTAGGATTAAGCTCTGCCTTCAGAACATTTCAGCACCTTTCTACTCAGCCTATTCCTGTACTTCTAGGAAAATACCCATTACCTATTACTCTTGGGATCAGTGATCTCCTTAACTTCCATTTGTACCACTGGTCTTCTGCTGGTCAGTTTAATTTTGCCTACTTTTTCAAAACTTCCCTGCCCAGCTCAACCTAGCAATATATGTGCCTCCAGGTGGCCATGGCCACAGATCTGGGGGTGTTCCTGTTTCCTATTAAGAGGCTTCTATACCATAGGAATTTGCCACATTCATTGCTGAATTGCATTCTTATTGCTTTATTTTTCTTTTTTATTTCTGTTCTCTTAAGCCTTTTCCCCAATAGTCACCATCTGTTTCTTTAATCACAAGCTACCTTTCCCCATACAAGTTCTTCCCTTGCCTTAACTCTATTCTCCTCGTTGTCTAACCTTTTCCTCTGCTGCCTGAAGAATAACTTCCACTTCCTCTCCTCCTTATCAGCATGGACTCTGGTGATCTCCTCTTTCCATGCATGGTGCCAGAGCTTGCAAGGCTCTCTACAACACTGGTAACAAACACTCCTCTACCAAAGCAAGCCAAAAATCCTCCTCTTATATGTCACATCACAAGTCCCACTGAAGTGAATGGGGATACTAGAGTGAAGCCAGCAGGATCTGTCCCTTTGTGTTGTTTTGCCATAGCAACGTGAACCCAGGTTTCTAGGCCATCCAAGGCGGCCTTCACAGCCAAAGCTTTTTCACTTTTTGTTTGTTTGCTTTATGCATGGCAACCATTTCACTCAACTAGGTTTTCTCCCATTGCTCCACATTGGCCCCCTATGCGAATGCATGAATACATGCATGCCATGCAGAAGAGGAAAAGGCAATCATCTGTAATCACGTAGACTCAAGCTCAATAAAAGTAAAACAAACCCCCACAAATGGTTAACTACACCAGTAGCTCTTTCAAAACCTCGTCTATTCCTAGATTTGTAGAGTTTATTTATAATTCTACTATTAAATATACATGTTAGCAGACTTTTTTTTATTAGATCAGATTTATCCTCTATCAATTCTGCATGATTTGGCCACATACAGGTCAGAAAGCTAACCGGGCTAGGAAATATTAATGTGGAATTGAAAATTTGTATCTCCTTTTTTAATGCCTACATCCAAGGCATGTACATGAAGTCCCACCAATCAGAACTCAAAACAGTACCTTATTCATAAACCATTAAGGGGACAGATTCTGTTTTAGAATCGAAGTGATTTCATTTCAGGGAATACATGAATAGTAATAAAAAATAGAAAGTCCTGACATATCAAAAGCCTAAGAAGAACTAACCCTGGTGGCCTGCAGTTCACATGCTGCTGTGCTTGTAATAGGACATTTCAACAAGTCACAGTTAAAGGCTATGGGAACTGGACCAGTGCCAAGGGAAGATGCTTTATGCCATTTAGCAATTGTGCCCCTCTATTCCACGTGACTTTTGTTTTAACATTTTGTTTATTTATTTTCTTATTAATGTATTACAATGCAGCCTGTCAAATGACAGGAAGCCACAAAATATACACAAATAAGTCCATAAAAGATGTGAAACCATTCCACCTTTTTAGTAACAGTCCACTGAGGTTGGTTTTGTTACCTGGTAGGTATTTTGCCCACAGCTGGCATGAAGCTCTGGTTTGGATGACAGCTGCTACTGTCAGTAAAATTTCACAACCAACTTTCCCTTCAGCTTCCCAACATGTTTCTTTTTCATCACCTGACTTGAACTGCTGTGAGTTTAGACCAAAAAAATAAAGTCATGACACCAGACACTGTGGAAGTTTCAGCTGAATAATCATTGCACAACATAGCACAAAAGTAAGACACAGTCTACAGAAACAAGATAAAAATCATTCTGTTTAATGCTCCCAGGACTTCCCTTCCCCCAAACAGAGGGAGGTATGCAGCTAAATCTGCATAGGCTGAGAGGCAAGGTTTTGCTTACCAAGCGTAAACAAGAGAATAGCCTCTTACAGATCAGGATGTAGGAGGCTTTCAATAGGTGGAAGGGAAGGAAGTGCACTTCGGGAGTCTTTTAGTGGAAGGAGTACACAAGAATCTTCCCCAAGAAGGAGGCTGGAACGGATTCCTTTTGACAACAGCAGAAATTCCTAGAGGTTAGCATATCTCTACAGAAGGAAGCACACAAGGCACTGACGACAGAGTTTAACAAGACCAACATCCCACGTGTAACTTAAATACCAAATCAGATGCTTTCTAGTTTAACATAGAGCACTTGGGGGCATCCTGTTCCAGAGCATCTCTAAAGAGAGTGGGAGAAACAAGATGTTGGGATGCTGTACTATAATGGCTCAAGCAATCTGCAATCTAGTACCAGGTTCAGCCCTGAGTTTTCTGTGCAACTCAGTCTATTCTTTCACAACCAGAACAGTTGTAGCAGGACCTTGATGTGGGCACAGCAGCCACCCCCATAACAATCACCTAGGAAAACAGCACTGCTTTAGAGAGTTCTGCTTCCGTCTTCTTGTATGAAGATGGATAAAAACCATCTCACTGCTCTTATATCAGGGAATACCATTAGCACAATTATATGCCATGCTCCTGATGAATATTCAGGTAGCAGAAGGAGGAAAAAAGCAGACACTTCTAGAAAGGTATATACATAAAGACTGGATTAAAGTTTTCATGAAAACTCAATAAATCTATGATTCTCATATCTACATTTAAATAAACCTCAGGTACCAAATGAACTCAAGCTACTGCTCACCACAACTAACAGGAGCCAGGCTAATGTTTTTTAAATGGAACTTGCTGTTTCTGAAAAGCTTACCCTGAAATAAAAACATTTCTAGTACACAAGAATCTTCAGGCTGAAAAAGATGATCATAAATTGCACAAAACAAATCTCTACAACCCTTCCTCCTCATAGTTAATTTAATTTGGCCTAATTGCTTCATTTTTTTAATGGTTTCTAATTGGAAACATAATAGGTTTCCTGGCACTGGACTATCTTACTCTATACAAACACAGTAGCAGCCAACAACCTCACACAAATTTCATTTATCTTCAGTTTTACTTGGCTCAGTTTCTAATTGCACACCTAAACTAAACAGATAACAACTCTAATGTACCTATCAAGACAGATAAACTCTAAGGAAGACATCTCCTTGTGGAGAAGGAGCAACAGCAGGAAGGAAAGTTACCAACATCTCAGCACGGCTTCTCCCACTCAGGGTAAAAAAGTGCAGCAAATTGGTCTATCAGTGAGTGCTTGATGCTGTGTTTTTTTCAAGACTGAACTGCAAACCCTTAGTGCTGTATCTAGAAATAATCCAGCTGGAACCTTCCTACCAGCAAGAAAGTGAAATCAATCTCAGCTGGATTTAAAAATCTTTAAGCAACCTTTAAACATTTAGAGAAGTGGCTCTGAAACCATGGCCTACAAATACCTGAAATCCTCTGGGTTAATTGTGAGAAGCTCACAAGGAGTAATAATGAAAAGCAAGACTATAGCATTAAGCATAAATTTGCTATACAAAGATGCAATCCCCTGGGAGGTGGAAGAGGGAGGAGAAGAGGAAAGTGAACAGCAAAGGTTTAACAGGATTGAAAACCAGCATTTCCCATTACAGGGGAATTGGATGAGGTGATACAAATCAGCCCTCCCCACTGCCACTGGCCACAGGCTATCATAAGATGTAAAGTAACAGGTTAGTACTCTAGCTAGTAGGGACTTTAACCACAGGCAGTATCAAAACCACATTTCGGAAAAAAAAGAAGGCATTGAGTTTTGCTCTCTAGAATAAAGCACAGTCAAGAAAGCAGGTAGATGAATAGATTATCTCTCTGGGTTGCCAAACAAGAAGATAAATGCATTTATTTAAGGTTAGCTGTTAGCCACTACATTTTCAGATGCTCCACTACATTTTCACTACATTTAGTGGCTGTTAGCCACTACATTATCAGATGAAAGACTGGAAACTTCTCCCACACTAATAGGGAAGGCCTTAAACTGCCTCACAGTTCAAAGAATGAGTCAAAAGGAGCTTCTTCGCTTTGTGTAGGGCTAATCTACCCTCTCCCCATTTGTCAGCCAGATAACCAGGGTAATTTAGTTTATTGGGCAGAGAAACATATTCAGGACAAGGTAAATGTTTTCATAACAAATTGTCACTTATAAGCACTGCGATGAGGATTTGTTCCAATCAAGACACATATCACTGTCATGTTCCACTCCCCTATAATTTTTACCATACAGAATTTCCTGTCTTTCAGTATTTTATATTAAATGCACTTATGAAGACTGTAAAAAGCTTTGAACACGAGCTTAGGGAGATGGAAGGCCACAATAAATTCCTGTGTTCATACAAATAATTTCTGCATCTTGTACGCCAGAAGGAAATCACTACACCTCATCACTGGGGTAAACCACATCACCAGATCTACACAGATTCAGACACACTGCTCGTTTAAACTTCAGAGGGAGGAATTAATCCCTCACATGCCATAAGCTGTACATACTGGAGGAGTGACTTGGTCCATTGATGTAATAGGAAAAGGCCCACCTTTTCAAATACAGCAGCAGCTCTTTTGTAAATCAGCAGAATTTTACTTTACGCAAGCCATTGTTAAAAACAAAGCAACACATTTTTTATGACATACCACCATTGTTCTCAGTTACACGTAAAGTATGGCTCTAGTCTAACAAACAATTTCTATAAATCTAAGACAAAAGAAAGAGGACACAGAAGTCTTCAATCCACCTCCAGCTTCTTGGCAAAGAAATACACATATTCAGCAGATCTGCATTATACAGTCAGCTCACTGGATAGTTTGAGATTCTTTTAATTGTCCCCAAACCACAATAAACCTACACCAATGTCCAACAGAAAATGCCCATGCTTACAAAGGAAATCAAAGCGCAAGTGCATTGGCATTCTTTATTCTTTTCCAGAATCACTAATTCTTATAGATAACTTATAAATTGCAGCCCCTATTGCATTCTGTGCAGAAAAACAACCTATACACGTTAGCTCTGTAATTAACCAATTTCAGACCCATGACCTCTAGATAAGAGACCTAAACAGGTCTCTTGCAAGGCCACAACTAAACTTATGTAAGAGGGGCCCCTCCAGCCAACTCCCAAAACCTTACAATGTACTGCAACAGGAAGAAAAAATAAATCTGAACTTGGCCAGCAACTGTATTGAAATTAGACACACTATTAAAGTGCTACATGTAATGCAATTAAATTTGTTAAAATGACCTGTATCTGTCTGTTGTTAAAATACTATACACAGAACGAACATGAAATACTTTCACATTTTCCTCAATAAATTCATTTACTATAAATACAATAAAAGGGCATATTTTGCCAAACATGATTATTTGTAAGGAGTACAACAATATTAACAGCTACAGTGCAATACAGAAACTGTTCTCTGCTGAACTTGACAAACCTATTTAGATACTCAAGGTCATGAAGGTTGTCCTTTAAAAAAAAATAATCTCTTTTGCCAGAGTGGAAATCAAAAATGTGGGATATACACCAAGCAGCAGCTTTAAAGGCCCTCTGTCAGTGATTTCCAGAGGCCTGTGAACCTGTTTCCTTTTGGCTACCACAGAGTTAATTGTTGCTGTAAATAAATAGCACAAGAAACGCTGCTCTGTTGGATGACTGCCAGGACATAAAAATGTGAATCCACAGTTAAGGATAAACCAATTCCAATTACACTGCTTCTTTGCTAGTATGTTTTTATGGCAAAACATGCTTCCATTCATGAAGTGGCTAGAAACTAGCATACTGCTATTGATCACCACAAATATTACTGCTGTCCAAGTAACGCCTATGTATAATACACAAAAATGCTGTGGAACTAGAGCAAAAGTAATGCGATTGCAAAGATACTTGCAAACAGTGTCCCAGAAAGTATTTTCTGAGATTCTCAACTGCCCAAGACTTGGTAATTCATATCTGAAGAGAGTATTACTGGAGATATCAAACAAAACAGTTCTAAGACAACTTAGGCAAAGCTTCAGTGCTCTTTTCCAATGACATTCGCACAGAAATCTCACTTTGACTTTACACATTACATACTTCAGCATCTCAGAGAGCCGCAAACGGGAGGAAGTTCTGTGATTCCACAAAAACAACGGAAGAGAGAGATTGTCAGTGGAACTTAGCATGCACCTTTTTGTACCTTCAGTAACTGGCAACGTCACATAATGCTCTTGGAGAAGAATGCACAGCCTTATGCATACACACGGTCACCAAAATAAAGGAAGGAAAATTTAACTGCAGTCAATACCTCAGTATTCAGGCAATGTCATTCCAGAACCAGAGAAGCTAGCATCTCTTCCTTAAACCTACTCTGTGACTGTTCATTTCAGTTGAAATGTATTTTGTCTCGACTTGTCCTGGTGCTAGGAGAATATACAATTGTTACCGCTCACAAGTACCAAACCAGCTACCCCATGGTACATGCTCCCAAGCACACTTTCATCCCAGCATCAGTGAAAGACAGCTTAAGCCCAAGTATAAGCAGCAAGATAAATCACATTTACTGTAGGGTGAGAGCATGCTCTCTGGCTCTTACTGGGGAATAGCTGACATGCTGCAAATTCCCGTTCTTCACTTAGCATTCAGCAATCTGTTTGTATACTTGTACCTTAAGTATTTGCCATTTGACTGTATCATACTCATGCTTCACAGAGTAGAAAGCAGTAAGAATCAATGCAAGTCATCCAGGAGACCTTCTCAGGCACAAGACTTTGCATTTAGTATTCCTCGCACACAAGATGCAGTCAATTGGAACGCCAATACAAATTAAAAAGAAAACTTATTATTGATCTGTGCTGGGAGTGTCACTTGACCTTTACAAAAATAAGCTGGTAATGACTTCTTAAAACCTAAGAGAATATCTAAAAATACCCTCTCTTATGGAAACCCTAAATACTAGGAATAGTTTCTTGTGAGAATGCAGCTTTTTTGCAACTCAACTTTAGCTTTCTAGAGTTCTATATGCAACCACAAACATGCTACAGCAACAGATTTACTGTGGCAATGTTCTGTCTAGCTCATTTTCGAAAACTTCACAGGATCGCTCAAAATAATTCTTCTTTTTTAATTAACTCACCTCAAATATCTTCAAGGAGGTTTATCTTCACATAGATAAACCGCTAATGATCTTTTCAAGTTTGGTTCTGGCTAACATGACAAAAATTCCCTTCAGAAGAGTGGGAGACATGCCTGTTAGCAAACTAATATCACACATTCAAAAATGATGTGTTTATTCCAATGTATGGTTTGGGGTTTTTTTTCCCAAGTAAATTGATAATCATCTTCTAAGGAAATACTATCAAAAATATAGGCCCAACATTTTAACAAACTGCAACTGTGGTAGGAACAGAGACCTTACAGACAGAGAGAGCTGCGTTCCCCCCCTGCTGGCTTAGCAATTAACTTCAAAACACTGTTCCTAGAGGTAGGCATCAAGATGCTGAGGTATTAAAAGATGTTCTGCATGCCAGAGAAGAAAAACTGAAGCTTACTGTTTAAAAGAAATCACACCCATAATAGATAGTACTTACATGCTCTGACTAGGTGATGCCATGGAGACCCAAAACATGCACCAGAACCATCAACCAAACAAGACCTCCCCAGAGACAGAAAGCACAGTAGAAGAGAAAAATCTGAAGTGTCACTTTAAACTTAACAAGGTTGGACTATAGCAAACAATTGGGGGAAGCAAGATTCAGAGTAAAGGACTCTTCACTGAAGGAAGCCAACAACCTGCTCCCCCTCCAACACCCGTCCCTCCCTTCCTCCCCCAGCCAGCCGGGAATGCAGAGCACTGGCTGCAGCCGTTGGTGTCAACAAGAACAGTTCCTCCTTAGCTAGCACTCAAGTTCTGTAAGCTTCCACGGGTTCAACTGGAGCCATGCAAAGGAATAAGCATCTGCCATTAACGTTTTGCTAATGCTCTTGTTGGAAATACTTTTGAGAGGGCACCTGTCTAAATTGAATTAGGAAGGTGCTAATCAAAACCAATTTATGCTAATTAAAAGCAATTTCTGTTGTCCCTGGCATTCACTGAAACAAATGTGGACTGTAAGGGAAATAAAAGTATTCCTAGCAAGAAATGATGAACAAATACATCTGTCTTTGTAAGAAACTGTATTTACACGTGTAGTTTTAAGTCTTCTGCATGCAAGACTACAATAACAACAGCACTCCTGGTCATCATGAGCGGAACCCAACCAGTCCCACAATCACAGAGCAGGCAGCTCTCTCATTATGGGTTTTCTCCCCAGATGGAGGCTAATATCAGCCTGCGCGGCCTCATCCAAAAGTATCAAATATATCCTTAGCTTGGTATAAATACAGACCCAACCAGGAAAATCTCCTCCTTAGAACAAAATCAGGACACTTGTTCACCCAACTCTAATTCGTTACATACCTATTGAGAGGTTTCTACTGAAATTGAACTGTGCTGGTGATCAAACGTCTGAGAATAATAAATGATGGAACGAAATTAGAACGCCTATGCCTTCACAGAACTGAAATAAGTAGCTGTACATCTGGTTACATTCACAACCAGGGGGAAAGGAGCAACCATACACACAGCTACACCTGAAGTCCTTTCTGTTCAAAGGGAGAGGCAGTATCTTCTCCCGTACTGTTTGACTTCAATGACAGTATCTCTGGAATTCCAAGTACAACCGAAACTGGGGGAAGTTGAAAAAGTTATTGAATTTACATCTATGTTCAACGGCATACTTTCTGCTACTGCTTGGAGAGCTGCAACTCAGCAGGGAACTGACCTCAGCACATCCCCTACGAAGCCCGCTACGGTAAACCCCACAGGCCAACAACCGCTCTGTGAAAGAGTGCTGAAGTGACACGTTACCGGTGTTTGTACTTTTCTCACACACGCCGAACTTACACTCTGCTAGTACATTGCTAAGCTCCCAGCTGGGCTCGTTCCGGGTGCGATACCTCCACACGCACAGCAATGTTAGCGTCTGCAGAGGACTTCACTCGGTGCCAGCGAGTAACTCGCCCGGCACGTCCCATGCAGTCTGACAGAGCCCACGTCCGCTGAGACACCTGTAGCTGCTACTCGCCACAAGCCCCCTCACGACCCTGGGCTTAACCCCTGCACGCACGGAGCCCGCAGGGCTGCACGGTGCGGGCCGTTTCCAGCGGTCCTCACAGCACCCGCGCACACACCGCCCGGCCCCCGGAGCCGGGCAGCCCCGCGGCGGCCACGGCCACTCTCCCTTTGCGCCCAGGGTGACTTACCCCGGGGACCCGGCGCTTCCGCCCGACCCTGCCCGAGCCGGGGGTCTCGGCCGCCGCGCTTACCTGGCAGCAGGTCTGGGCTCGCCGCGTCCCTCAGGGGCAGGCGCGCAGCTGCGCGGCTACGCCATGGGCACCGCAGCGGCGGCCGGGACAGAGACAGGAGGCGACGGGAGGCGAGGGCAGCCCTCGCCGAGGCCGCCCAGCGCCAGCCGCTGCTGCGCGGGAGGAGGCGGACGCTGAGGAGGCGCGCGGCCGCCCGCCCGGCCCCCAGCTCGCGAGTAACCCCATGGCGGGGCAGCGCCGAGCGCGGGGCAGGGCAGGGCGGGGCCGGCGGCGGGAGGGCCCGCGCCGCCATTGGGAGCGGAGCGGGGCGGGGACAGCGCCGTGACGGCCGCTTCCGCCCGCCCCGCAACAGGGATCGAGGGGCTCGAAGCCGTGTGGGGGACTTAAAGGGGGCCCTGTGAGGTGGGGAGGGGCTGCTCAGCAGGGCCTGTTGCGACAGGGCGAGGGGTGACAGGTTTAAACCAAACGCGGTGAGACTCAGGCTGGTGCAGTGAGGGTGGTAAAATCCTGGCACGGGCTGCCAGAGTCTGCTCGTTGCAGGGGGCTGGAATAGATGAGCTCTGAAGGTCCTTTCCAACCCGCACTACTCCCTGATTGGGGTCATTGCAACAATGTCGAAGCCATTGAATTCTAGAGCAAAAATCCATCATTAAGGCAGCTGCCCCATGGATGAGGCCCAGCTTAACAATAATTTTCTCCTTCAGCAAGGATAAGCTGAGAGTTCATTTCTGATACAGTCTCCCAAGACTACAAGGACTCAGCTGTGCTGCTCTACTGCTCCATTGCCTATACATCTTTTAGAAGTCACGGTAATTCTTAGTGCTACTGGCACTTTGCAAGCATTAATAGAGCAAAGTTCCCATCTCAGCAGTGAGCTCTAATCCTATTATCATCCAAAAAAGCAAATATTCCTGCACAGGCATTGAGACCATGCTGAGACACAGAGAAATGCAAAGGACTTCCAGAATGCTTCAATAAAACTTTACTAGTTTAATGTGGTTTCTCACTTAGGGGGGGCGTCAGCAGTTTTTATAGTGCTGGTCTTGTTCAATACCAGTGAGGCCATTTGTCCCTGAATCACCACTGATGAGTTCCTACACCTACCCAAGAGGTGTGTTAAGAGCATTCAGACACTATTCAGCCACTCCTGAAATGCCAGCTTGCAACCTAGAGAAAACCACTGCCCCTTACACTTAATTTTGATCTCTACCTATTCGGATGAGTCTTACAGAGTTCTGCTGCACGTGCCATACACCAGTAAATGGCTGGGACCCAGGAAGTGCTCAGCACCCCATGACTAGGCCTCAAAACATTGTCATGATCTGTGTATGAGACCTCTAGCAAGTAAATCAAATGCTGCTGTAAAAAGCATTTAGTCTACATTAAATATTTTGGTGAACAGGCTTACAAAACCCGCAGAAACAAGTAAAATGCAAGTTCAGACTGCTTGTCGGCAGCCCAGGGCCACTTACATAAGTTTTGATTTAGTGTTTGAGAAGTTGTGCATGTTGGAGCATGACACACTCTTATCACTCTCAGTCTATATGTAGGATGCAAAATCTCTGCAAGAGAGATACAGAGGCGGGGAAAGTCCCTTCAGCAAAGAAGAAAATTAATATTCTACAGCACTAAGTGCAACATATGCATTGCAGTGCATATTGTGTGTCTACTCTATTTCCGCTAGCTGAAATTCCAGAGTGCTGATTAAAAATGGGATTGAAACTTAAGCAAACCAATTATTTTAAATACTCAGTGAGGTCCCGGTCCTGCAAAGATTAAATTAAATAGATTAGGCTCACTCAAGTGAGCAGCCATGAGAGCTGTTCAAGTGTGTCAAGTCAAATGTGTGCACAAGTCCTGGCAAAATCAGATTCTTTGTACACAGATCTGAACCCAGCTAAATTGCTTTCACCATTTTCACTGACGCTGGTTAAGAACTGATTCTTGTCCTTGGCGCCAGCTCTGTTAGATACTGAGCATCCTTGACCATAGTTCAGACTTTACACCACTTCCTCTGGTGCCTGATGAAGCTCAACAGTCTCCAGGACATGCTAAACACTAATGTGTAGTTGATGTACATGGAGCGCAAAGGCTGAGGATGTGAAAAATTGCTACATGAAATACAATTATATGCATGGGTTGGCTCACCCAGAAACATTTCATGACACAATAAACAAAACCCACCCAATTTCCTGTTAAAAACAAGGAAAACTCCTGTAGTCTTAGCTGTGGTGTCCAACCTTTGCAGCTGCGGAACACATTTACATTTCTACTTACTTTTTATGTATTTGCTGATTTAGTGATTAACTTCTTGTTCCTCCTTTCCTTTTTTTTTTAGACAGCATCAATTCTGAATCATTAGCACCAATGCTTTTATTTGCACGGGCCCATGAAATTCTTTAGGGATACCTCTGTGGGTAACAACGTCTAATTCACTATTCACACAAAAATGTGAGCCAGCCTCAATTACTAACTTCACATTATGGTCATAAAGCTCTAACCTGCGCTGAAGAGTCAGCTGAGTTCACATGATCCAAACCAGAAACAGCATCAATCCGTTAAAAAGGCATTCAACCCGAACTAACTATTCCTTCCCAGGGACAGGAATTTGGATACCACTCTATATTCATAGAACCAAAGAACAGTTTGGGTTAGAAGTAACCCTTAAGTCATCTACTCCAAGCCCCTTAGCAATGGGCAGAGTGATCTTCAACCAGATCAAGTCGCTCAGAGCCCCATCCAACCTGGCCTTGAATGTTTCCAAGGATGGAGAATCTACCACCTCTGGGCAACCTGCGTCAGTGCTTCAACACCCTCATTGTAAAAGATGTCTTCCTTACAGCTAGTGTAAATGCACCCTCTTTCACTTTAAAACCATCACCCCTTGTCCTGTCACTACAGGCCCTCTTAAAAAGTTTGTCCCCATCCTTCTTACAAGCTCCCTTTAGGCACTGGAAGCTTCTCTAAGGGCTTCTCAGAGCATTCTCTTCTCCAGGCTGAATAAACCTAGCTCTCTCAGCCTTTCTTATTATTTTAGACCTTTACAGTAATAAGCAGCACACATACACCAGCCTTCATCAGCCTTAGGTCAAAGGCCTTCACATCGCATTCTTCAAGGTACACATACATCCCATATTACTCTGGGCTTACAGGAGCCTGCAGACTTGGCAGTAGCTAGGTTCTTGAGCACCCAGCATGCTGGATATCCAGCAAGGAGCTCAGCTTAGCACATTTACCACTGATTCAACAAATAACTTCAGGCACAAAGTTTTAAGCAGACATTACTGAAGATAATAAAGCATTACTTATAGTTAACCAATGCTCATGTATTGAATCAAAGCCACAGCATTCAACTTCTTGTGAAACTTAATTTCCCATAAACTAATTTAATACATTGGAGTTTAACAACAGAATTAGAGTTTCTTGTTCTCAAAACTCTATCATCCTAAAACCATTACTGCCTAGGTGATTTCCAAGGGTTTAAGGAACACAGAATCCTCTCTGCCTTCTGTACTGACACTAAACTGGGGCCTTGGGACTGAACATGGAGCTGGGGACTACGTGCTGTAGCTGGTACAGCACTGAATATACTTCCTGCTAATGAACATACTCTTATGATGAATTCACTGCCACAAGTACAAGCAGGCTTTAAATAGCTGTTGCAGGATGTTGGCTTCTGATGGTCACTTGCCTATTTATAGCACTATCAGTATACCCCTTACAGTAATTATAATTATATATTGTATATTATATATATTTTATAGTATACATTTAATACTAATTGCAATTCATGCAAAATAGCACTAAAAGTAGTTCACCCACCAAAAAGAAATAGAGGGTAAAAGCTCTACAAAATATTTATTTTCAAATTGAGAATAAGAACTGGGTTAGAATTGGAGATTATAATCATGAAAGCAAGGACATTCCATAAGTGAGCAATTTATGCTTTCTTGTCATAAAGTATTTCAAGAAATTACACTCGGACTTACTTTCACAAAACTCCATATTACTTCATACAGTGCCTACAATCTTTTCAAGGCTAAAATACTGTGCCAGAATCAAAGATGAGAAGGACCACACTGTTCTAAAAACTGTTTGACTGTTTGCTTTAAACTTATAGATCATATTCTACATTAAGCCAACACAGGTTCTGTAACCCTTGCTCCAGAAAAAAGGCCGGCATCCATGCTCTTGAATGCTAAGGAAGCATTGGTCATTTTCAATGCCCAGAAAAGAGTAAATATCCCAATTCACTACATTTCAAAACAGGAATGCATGAATAGGCATCCTGCAAGGATATCATCTTGTACATAAAACTGGCTTGGAACTGGGATCAAGCACAAGGAGTGTATTCAGATGACTGCAGTTTTTCCCAGGTGACCAATTTTGTTCCTCTCTGAGGTAAAATGCTGTTATTTAAAATTAACTTTGTGATTTAAGTGTGTTTTATTGTACAGCTGCAGGCAGGGAAAGGAAAGGTCTAAAAGCCTTATACTGTAAGTTGCTGAATAGGTATGGGTTGTTATGCTGCATCATTACAGTTATATGACTCTACCTATACAACCTTTACTATGAAGGTCTAGTTAATAAAATTAAGTCATTAAAAGCTTTTCAGGAGCCAACTAAGGAGGCAAAATTCTACATTCCTCTCTGAATCATAGAATAGAATCATAGAATAGTTAGGGTTGGAAAGAACCTTAAGATCATCCAGTTCCAACCACACTGCCATAAGCAGGGACACCTCACACTAAACCCTGCCATCCAAGGCTTCATCCAACCTGGCAGCCTTGAATACTGCCAGGGATGGAGCACTCACAACCTCCCTGGGGCAACCCATTCCAGTGCCTCACCACCCTCACAGCAAAGAATTTCTTCCTTAGATCCAATCT